>CM062804.1:887443471-887743656 GCA_031772625.1 Pinus tabuliformis | reverse complement strand
ATGAAATTCATTTGTGAGTCAAAAGGGGCTACATCTCATTTATGAACTGCCAATTGAAGAGTCTCATCGCCTCCCCATGTATATCTTTTAGAAAGGTGAAATGATTCCCCTCTTCAACTTTTATACTCCATATAGAGTTATCCTTCCTCCTTTTAGAAGCTTTATTGTGAAAATACTAGGTATTTTTGTCTCCTATCAATACCCAAGTGGCCCAACTTTTTAAACACCATTCCTCCTATTTTCTTTTGAGAATATATCCCTTTCTAGATTCATAAGATAAAAGATTTTTTTTTTAGTCTCAGAGAAATAGCTAGGATCTAAAGGATCGTTCAAGGCTCAGCATGTTTTTGCCTAAGGAAAGCAACTCCTTATTAAGTGACTTATTTTTCTCCCTTTCCCATTGTCTCACTTTTTGGCTCAAAAAATTTAGTTTGTAACTCAAGGAAACCATACGAGAGCATATTGAATCTGGAGTTGGTTTACTCCAAGGCCCTCGAACCAAGGCATCAAAAGCCTTATCGTTTAACCATAAGTGATTAAACTTAAATGGATTTTTTTTTCTCCCATTAACCCCTGACCATTCGATAAAAATGGGATCATGGCCTGAATTAGAAGTGTTATATAACCAAGAGTGTAAACCATCAAATCTCACTAACAACTCCAAATTGTCAAAAAATTGATCAATTCTCTTCAAAATCCCTTCATGCTCCCAACCATTTGTTCCACCATGTAGGGACAATAGGGTTAGGAATAACATAATGTAACGTGTACTGATTTAAAATCTCTTTAAAATAACCTTTCAACTTGTCTCTTCTCACTTTTGAATCCCAAATCTCTTGTGGATTCATATTTAGGCTAAGATCACCTACCACTCATAGTCTACATATTTGTTGGAAATTGGGTCGACAAAGGAGAAGTCTCTTTTGAGACACATTCATCATAAGGAGGTATGGGCTCATTATCGTGTCGTAACTTTTCATGGGGCATCCTCTAAATGGAAATGCTGAAATGGGGTTTACATAGTTGTGAATCTTGGAAACTCCTTTCAATTTAGTTGGCATAGTTTCTCTGGGTCAATTAATAGATTTGAGCTATTAGCTCTCTCTGTAGCACTTCCATGTGTAAACTGGTTAGATATTTGTTAGCCTCTCTCACAAAACAATAATAAATCCAAAAATTAATTAATTAATTAAATATTCCAAGTTAGGAATTTGTGCCTAACTCTTGGGTTGTTCCTCTAAGATAGGAGTTAGTTTAGTAACTCCTATATTGGTGTGTGTATGGTGAGAGATTATCTCAACCAAAGGAGAAATTATCTCAACCAAAAGTGTCTAATATAGCACGCACTATCTTGAGAACACTGTCTCTCATCTATTTATTTGTAACACTATATTCAATTATTTTTAATAAAAATGAAAGTGAGAATACCTGAGGAAGCATGAGGCTTCAGCGTTTTTCCGCCAATATTTTGTGTCTGGTTTTTATATGTGCTTTATCTATTTGTATAAGTTAATTTCTTTTTTCAATATGTGGTATCAGAGCTAGGACTGAAAAATTTGCAGTGTGTGCACTGTTGGGTGATTGCAAGTTGCATGGACATATCTATTTTTGGGGTTGCAATTGTGTGAAAGGACCTGTGCACCTGAGCGAATTGAGGTAGCGCTATCGTTGTTTGAGGTCAGACTGTGGACTTTGCCGGAGCCAGACCATAGCTTTTCTCTGTTGCTCTGTGTCGTGGTGCTGAGGCTTTCGGAGCTCTCGGAAGACAACGGGGTTTGGAGTATTGAAATTTCGGTCTCTATTTTTATGGTTCTATTCCTTTATTTGTTACAGTTGTTGTGTAAGCGAATGAATCGATTTTGTGTATGTGATTAAATGACAGAGTAGGTGTATCTCTAAATTCTGACGGAGGGCCGCATTTTATTCCTCATAAATCCACTTTTTAATCATAATTCTAGCTAAGGTAGTGTTATTTAATGGTTGGGCAATTCACATAGAAAAAAATTCAAATCGGTGTGAAACCTGTTGCTAGGGTTCGAGCTCAGGATGGAGCGCTGACAACTCAGAGTGAAAGGATGCATAGTTCCATGCATAGTAAAAAACAACCTAGTTATTAATTTTTATTCAATTTATATTGTGCCAAGGTCAAGGCCAAAAGACCTCAAGGCTTATTTTATCCAAGTTTGAATTTTATGGAAAAAATTCTGCTTCCTGGAGAAGGCAATTCTCGACATATTCATATGAGCAAGTTAATTACATTTTACAATGTCGGATTGATGTTTCTCAACAGGATTGCCCGAGGTATTCGATTGCTATAGAGACGATAAGATCCAGACTGCCCCAACGCTATTGGAGCTCGTATTCAATTGGAATTGTGTTTCCTTTGATATGAGGAATGTAAGTTCGCTTGTGTTTTGGATAGAAATGTCATCCCTGATCTTGTCAGTGCTACGAGTAGTGTTGATATTCAATGCCTTGTTCTTCATCTAATGAGTTTCCATTATTAATTTTAATCAAGCAGTCCACCATGAGAGAATTCAATGGAGTATGACAATTGCAACCATGATGAAAGGTTGGATATGTTGTGGCCTATCTTCATTAAATTCTTGAATCTCTTTCATGAGGTGGATCTTCGTGCTCAGGCAACATCGGTGAATTTTCATACATTGGCTATGTGAAATCTGAGAAAAGACATGGTAAAATATCTGAGCAGAATGATGCTATTGGTTTGAGCTATCATGGCATTGAGTTCTACAATGAGACATGATTTTAGGCGTGTAGTCAACCACAAAGCAAAGGTTTCCCGAGTTAGTGAAAGGGTTGTGACCAAATTGTGAGCATCAGTATGCATGCCTAAGAGCTTGTCTATGAAGAGGAGTTGCCTTAGTGTGGACTTGTCTGTTTACTTGTGTGAGGAGTTGCATGCAATCATTAAAATCGTGAAGAGCCTGCTTATATACCTGGTGTAATACTCCCTTCATGAGCTGCATTTATGAGCTATGTATTAATAAAACAAAACACATATGCACATGATGGACCATCTTCATTGAGTTGCATTGGAATGAAGTTGTACAACGTGAGTCACAGTCCCATTCGACCTATGGAGCAAGTTATATGTGTGGACATATGCCTACATGTGAAGTCTCAACATTAATTTTAATGTGGGGATAACATACTCTGTATATATGTGAAATGTGAATGGAGTGACTCATGTAAATAAAAGGTATTAAATGTATCTTTCATTCAACATGCACATGGAGTGGGGTGAGAATGAAGTTTAACACTTAATGTTTCATGAAATTTAATGTGTTAGAGTTAGTGGAGAATAATATTTGGGACGAAGAGAGAATTAATGGTGAATATGATGAGAGATAAGAAATGCTGTATCTTTTTAATGGAGAGATAAGGAGTGGAGAAATAAGGGGTATATTTTGTAATTTTTGGAGTTATAAGTATTTTGTATTTGGAGAGATAAGTGAATATTTTATTTCTAGAAGGTTGAGTCAGTTTTTTGAAGACATTTTTCTTTCAAAAGTTCTAGAACTCTGATTCCATGAAGATGTTGTGAAGCTGAGCGATTATGTACTCCAAAGTTTAATAAAGATATCATTTTTGTGGTGATTGTGTCCTAGATCCGCCCGAAATTGAATAAGGGGATCTTAGGTACACGAAGAGTGTGTTGATGATGGTGCATGCTTCATGTTGTTGCTTTTTTATTTGTGTCTAGTTTTGACACATAAATGATCTCATTTAACACACATAAAGTTCAATACAAGCAACCACAACACATGTAATGGAATAGCTGCAAGGAAGGATAATTAAGCTCAACACATGCATTTGCGTCACTACAACAAATAATCAAAGTTTTCAACATCGGCATTCTACCTCAACAAACAAATTCACTCAATACAATCAAGTTCATGAATCTGCAAACTCCAACATTTCAAAGCAAAGTCTACATCACTACAATCAAGTTAATGAATCTGTAAACTTCAACGTTTTAGAGTAAAGTCTACATCAACATTATTGCAAACAAATTTAAGAACTTGTAAATAAAATTCAAATTGCATTATATTGTAAGGGTGCATTCTCGGTTGAAACCGACACCCATGTTTTGATTTGATCAGAAGTCAAGTGCGTCAATTCTCTTCAACTTAGTCAAATTAAGCCAAGTGAATTCCTTGTTTTATGTGAGTCATTAAAATCATTGTAAGCTTTTTGGGTGCATTTTCGACATTGTTTGACACTCAAGTGAGTCCACGAATTTTAACTATAAAGCAAACAAGCAAAAAGTTCACATCTCCTACAAACGAGCGTGAGTATTCATTCAAGCAATTTGCGTCAAAACAATAAAAGTTCAAACGTTCAAGCGAGCCAGCGTGAAGTTCATTGCAACAACCATCAAAGCAACCAAACAAGTTCAACTCTAACACCAATCAAGCAAGTTGAGATTGACATCAAGCGAGCATGGCTATTCATTCAAGTGAACGTGAAGTCATCAAGTAAGGAAATTGAGCATTCACGCAAACACGATCGTTATCAAGTGAACGTGAATTCCACAGTTTAAGTAAGAAAGTTCTACAACTCTAGAAAGTGTTCCCAGCAAGTGCAATAAGCAACAAATCAAGTGAGCGTGTCATTCAAGTCCCATATAAAGTGAGCCTGTCATGCAAGTAACAAAATCAAGTGAAACAGTTCAAAGCACGACATCTAGGACAAGAGAGCCTGATTTTAAGTAAGCAAGTTGAGATGGCACAACATATTCAGTTGCTAAGCATTCTTCACAGTTTGATCATCTCCAGTGATGAAGACATGGTGCACATTAGCAAAGAAACTCTTGCTGGTCTTTCACGGCATCTACGACAAACACATGAAACCATTGAGTTTCTTCAACTCGAGTCACAACTTCAAAGGAATGAATTGCAAGAAAAGAGTGACACTTTCAAGTCTTTGAACCATCTAGATGATAAGTAATTAATCTCAGCAGCTTCGAGTGTTGAAGTTGTTCCAGTTCAAATTTATTCCAAACCCGTTATCAAGCCCTGGGAATAAATTCAAAATAACAAAAATCGACGAGGCTTAGGATATGTCACTGATGACACCAACTTACATATCCCAGATTATTCCAAGCCAATTAAGTTCATCAGTGCACGATTTCTTGCACAACACACCTCAGAAGGTTCTGAGAAAGTTGCAGACAAACAGAATTGCATGCAACCTGAAGTTGATGTCCAACTGAAATGTTCTCATTGTCAAAGAACCGGTCATATGGAAGATTAGTGTTTTGATCTCCATCCTTGTCACCATTGTGGCAAGCCTAATCATTCCTCAAAAAATGTTGCAACCGACAAAAATGAGCCAGATTGAAGATACATTATGAATGGGTCGATTCTTGGGAATGGTCATCCACAATAAAAATATTGTCTCAGTTCTACAACCGACTACAATCACACATAGTGCAGTCAATAGTGAAACGATGATGGTACTCTCGTGCAGTTGAACGGGGGAGTACAATAGTGACACTCTCCTACACCTAAAGTGGGGGAGTTCAGAATTCATATATAATTTGAAGAAGATTGTCTCTCCTTTTAGCTAACAAAGGGGTGAAAATGTCAATGAAATTGACAAGTGGTTGTCAGATTAAAAGTCTTGACAACATCAAGAAGCAGCCAATGGGCATCTTCATCAGCCAGTGGTCATTTTTCATCAATATTGAGCATCAACAAATTCACTAGTGGGTGACAAAAAAAAAACAACAGTGAGTATCTTTCATCATGGCAAAAGCAACATTGAGTTGTTTTTCGACATCATTAGCCAATGGGTGATCATCATCAGCAAATACGCCAGTGGGCGTTCATCAAATTGTGTCTGTGGACACTGGATGCTGTTTTCAAGCAAAGGATAGCTGGATCCTTTTGCAGCTTGGCACGTGATGGAGTTGTCAAGTGACATTCAGAGATGAATAAGGCATGCAACTGATTCATGTTCTCTTCATATTTGAGTTTTTTCCAGCATCCAATTTTGGCATTTTTTCAGGCAATGTTTTTGAGGATCAACATGAGAACTTGGAAGATGGTTCCTCGTTCTTATTTTGGATTTATCATTGAGGGGGGAATGTTAGCCTCTCTCACAAAACAATAATAAATCCAAAAACAAATAAATTAATTAAATATTCCAAGTTAGGAATCTGTGCCTAACTCTTGGGTTGTTCCTCTAAGATAGGAGTTAGTTTAGGTAACTCCTATATTGGTGTGTGTCTAGTGAGAAATTATATCAACCAAAGGAGAAATTATCTCAAACAAAAGTGTCTAAGATAACACACACTATCTTGAGAAAACTGTCTCTCATCTATTTATTTGTAACACTATATTCAATTATTTTTAATGAAAATGAGAGTGACAATACCTGAGGAAGCATGAGGCTTTAGCCTTTTTCTGCCAATATTTTGTGTCTGGTTTTTATATGTGCTTTATCTATTTGTCTGAGTTAATTTCTTTTCTCAATATTGAGGACTTCAGAGTTTTTGGTGATTAAAAAGTGATCATAGATTGGGTTCTACAATGATCTTCTTATAAACAAACTTCTCTCATATTTTGGATGCAGCACATCAGAATTCTGATGAGATCCTTCCAAAAAGTTCCTATTAACCATGTCTTCAAATAACATTACGAAGAGGAAGATTTATTGTCTAAGAAGAGGTGCAATCAACTGCCAGGAAATATCTTCTACTCTCCCTTTCACAATGGTATTCTCAATAGTAGGGGAGTTTCAATTATTGAAGGATTTCTTAAATAATCACTTCGTGAACATTTTCTATAGTTTTTTATAGATTTTCATTATTTTTATTTTTATCATGAAGTAAGATTAACATTTAGTAGAACTATCTTTTTTGAAAAGAAAATGAAATAGAGGAAGGAATATGTTATGATGATAAATATCTTCATAGGTTCTAGTAGATACATAGCGATTTAGAGGAAATAACTTTTCAATTTCTTAGACCTTGTTCAGACCTTTATTTGACCCAGAGAAGAAAGAACATATGAAATGACTATTCATAATATGTATCTACCTTTTTTTGTATCTAAGAGGAACCTAGTAACCATCCTAACACATAACGACTAGTAAATCTCTAGGGGTCTACTTCTTATCCTCCTCTTCGTAAGCCAAGTCACAACTAGGGGATTTGAACCTTGGATCTCTTAGTTCTCACATATTTCACATTACTTCAATCACCATTTGAGCTGCCTCCCTTGGACGAAGATGTATCTAATTTTATTCAGAAAATGTAACTACTTTAATTTTTATTAATGAAATTATGATGGTTTTTTTCTCTTGAAAAAAAAGAAGTCCTATGATACAACTTTCATTAGATACCTTGTGAACAAATTCGTTCTGCTCAATCACATATATTGTTTGAGAAGTCAATCACGATTAGTATTCATTAACATGGAAGTATATGTGATCTAGACATTGTAGGTTTTCTACATAATTAAAAAGTGATGAGTTTATAATGGTGATGATGATGGACTAAAAGATATTGGAATTCACAACTCTATTTATTGTCAGTGATCTCACAAGACCACACTCCGACGACCTACACATGCTTCCTTCCCCAAACTACAAGTTGCTTCCTTGGAAACTTTTTGTTATAAATTAATTAAAATTAAGTAATTAAAGACAAAATATTTTAGAAGCACATTCAAAAACGCATAAAACAAGATAGACATAGATATACATGGTTCACCCAATTTGGGCTAAGTCCATGGAGAAACAACCAGTGCTTCCATTTATATTATCCAAAAAAATGAAGAAATACAACCTACAAAAGATGCGCTGTAATTTCCTCTTTGCTCCCACACAAACTCCTCTCCCCCCCCCCCTCTCTCTCTCTCTCTCTCTCTCTCTCTCTCTCTCTCTCTCTCTCTCTCTCTCTCTCTCTCTCTCTCTCTCTCTCTCTCTCTCTCTCTCTCTCTCTCTCTCTCTCTCTCTCTCTCTCTCTCTCGCGCGCGCTTAGAATAATCATACAAAGATGCAATACATTTTCCTCATATAAATCGAGGGTTACCTTCTATGGAAAAAAACCATAAATTAGCATAACTTCTACCATCATATCATCCTCCTAATGAACATCCCGGATTGACTACGAAATTACAATATTTTACAAGGAAAATTTTCATCTATTTTTATCTTTGAGGGTGCTACCCTTGAACCCTTTCCTCGGGGGTGGGGGGGCTCATAAAAGTTGTCATCACCCCTCATGAACCCCTTGACGATGATTAAATGGGTGGAGTCGCCACCCCCTTAGGAACAAGGCTCCAATGTGAATGAAACAAAAACCTCTGAATAATCAGGAAGATATTCAGTCTCCACATCCAACAATCTCACACTTAGAGTTTGATTATAGAAAATCCACCACTGCTTCACTTGTTGGACAATGATTCCACTTTGGACCTATATGTTTCTCATCTTCATCATCATACTTGAAGACAAATTGAAACTTAGCAGAATCTTAGTTTTCTCCCTGGTTACAACTTTTTTTAACATATCTCTTGGATTCTGGCTAGTATGTATCTTTTCCAGCTTCAATTGTCCATCTTCCAACACTGACCGTTTGAAATGATACTCGAGATGTATATGTTTAGTCTTTGAATAAAATGTTGATTTATTTGATAGATAAATGACACTCTAGTTGTCACTGTATAAGCTACCCATGTCTTGCTTCTTTCTCAATTCATCCATAAACCTTTATAACCAAATAATTTCTTTACTATCCTTTGTACCAGCACCATACTCTATTTTTGTTGTTGAAAGTGAAACAATGTTTTGCAACTTTGAAACCTAAATAAGAGTTATTCCACCTACAATAAACACATACAATGTGGTGCTCCTCCTGTTATCTTTATTACCTGCCATATCTACATCAACATATCCCAATAGAGAAATATTTAAACCACCAAAACATAATGCTTGTTTTTTGGTACCTCTCAAATAATTGAGAATCGACTTCACTGCCATCCAATGTTGTTTTCCAAGATTGTTGATATATCTTTTTAAAAGTCCCACTGCATGTGAAATATCAGGCCTTATGTAAAACATTGCATACATTAAGCTTGCAACTGTTGATGCATATGGAACTTTACACATATAATCCATCTCTTCTTGGGTCTTGGGACACATCTCCTTACTTAGTTTGAAATGGATAGCCAAAGTTGTACTAACTAGTTTTGCATTCTATATATCAAATATTTCCAACACCTTTTCTATGTACTTACTATAAGATAATATTAATTTGTGATTTTTCCTATCTCTAGTTATTCTCATACCAAGGATTTGTTTCGTAGCACCCAAATCCTTCATTGCAAACTAATTTTCCAATTTTCTTTTGAGCACATTTATCTCTTGCATGTTAGACCCCACAACAAGCATTCCATCTACATACAATAGAAATACAATATAGCTACCAACATTTTCCTTTTTAAGATAAACACAAGGGTCAGCGTGACATCTAGAATAACCTTGTTAAGGCATAGACCTGTCAATTTTTAGATACTACTCCTTGGAGCATGTTTTAAGCCATGCAATCCCTTCTTCAATTTGCAAACTAGTTTCTCCTTTCCTTTGACCTCATAACATTGTGGTTGCTGCATATATATTTCTTCCTCTAAATTCCAATGGAGAAAGGATGTCTTTACATCTAAGTTCTCAATATGCAGATTTTTTGCTTCCACTAGACTTAAAATTAATCTAATTGATGTCATTTTAACAATAGGAGAAAAAATTTAATCAAAACTTATACCTTTCTTTTGTGCGAACTCCTTCACCACAAGTTTAGCCTTATACCCTTTTTTTCCTTCATCTTATTCCTTGAACCTGTAAACCCATTTATTCTAGAATTTTATCTTACTTGCAAGAAAATTGACTAAGTCCTAAGTCTGGTTATGAATCAACGAGACCATCTCTTCTTCCATGGCTTGCTCTGAGCTATTTCTAGTTTCTACCTGCATTTCTTCTTCATATCTTTGTGGTTCACCAAAATAAATCAACAATACTTAATATAATGAAGGAGAATATCATTCAGGGAATCTACTTATCTTGGTAGATCTTCTAACACCAATTTTAGGTGTTTGTGTTTCCTGATGTTGTTGTGGTCATTGTTGTTGTTGTGGTTGTTGATCATTATGATTTTCAGGCACCTTTACCTTTTATGTGATCTCATAATCACTGCATATTCTTTGTTTTCCTTTCCATGTTTCTTTTCCTACATTTGATCCTTATACAAGACTTTTTCATTGAATATAACATCTCTACTCCTAATGATTTTCTGATTTTTGTATTCATATAAGCGATAACCAAAACCACTAACACCATATCTAATAAAGGTACACTTGTTTTATTTTTCCTCAAGACTTGTTATATTTCCTTTATTAATGTGGACAAAGGCTTCACAACTGAAAGTCTTTAGAAATAAGTAGTTTATCTTTCTACCTTTCCATGCCTCCTTTGGAATATCACCATACAAGGAACTTGAAGCACCTATGTTTATTACCTAAACAACAATATCTACAACATCTACCCAAAATATTAAGGGAAATCCTACATGAAATCTCATGGACCTTGCATGCTCCATGATTGTCTTGTTCATCCTCTCTGACACACCATTTTCCTATGGAGCTCATCAAACTATTTTCTCTCTATGAATTCCATGTTCTGAATAGTATTTATCAAAATATTTGTTCTAGTATTCACCTCCATTGTCTGATATGAGACACTTCAACTTATTTCCCGTTTCATTCTCAATGAAATTATTCCATTTCATGAAAGTATCAAATACATCAGATTTATTCTAAATACAATAAATATAGTTTTCTCTAGTTGCATCATCAATAAAATTAACATAGTAATGAGAGCCACCAAAATAAGACACCTGGGCTGGTCCCCATACATATGTATGCACAAGCTCTAATTTTTTTTATCTTCTTTTCCTTCCCAACTATGATAAATCTAACTCTCTTTTGTTTTCCCTAAACACAATTCTCACAGAGATCCAAATTAACAAGATTCAAAACTGGCAACAAATTTCTTGAGTGAAGAAGCTATATCCCTTCCTGAGTAATGTGCTCGAGCCTATGATGCCACAATGTCATATCTGCTCCTGTGGAGGTTAAAGAATTAACACAATTAGAAATACCATTTCATAGATACAATGTACCAACCTTTTCTCCTTTGTGATTACCAAGGCTCCTTTAGTGACGTTATAGGTTTTGTTCGTGGGTGTAGTTACACATCCTTCACCACCTAACTGCTGTGTTGAAATTATATTTTTCTTTAGATATGGGAAATTCCTTACCCCCTTCAATATCCATTTATTTCCATTTTATTTATTTATAAAATCCTTACATATTCCAATGATTTTATAGAGTTTATCATCACCCAAACGAACGTGTCTAAAATATTCTTGAACATAGTCCTGAAAATGTTTCCTATCATGTGTTGGATGGAATCAAGCCCTTGAATTTAACACTCAAGAATCAATAATATTTTGTAATGAAAGAATCAAAGCATCTTGCAACACATCACCTGTCACATTCACTTGATGATTATTCTCTTCTTGTCCATCTCCTTCTTTTCCTTTCCGAGATTTGCAACATTTCTTCAGATGTCCTTTCTTCTTGCATTTCCAACACACTATCCATGATCTTGATTCGGATCTACCTTTTCTTGAATTACTACGATTTCTTAGGCTCCTTCCTCTTTCCACTTTTCTCCCCCTAGTCTTTGCAGTCAAATCATTAACTTAAGTATCACCTGAGATTTTTTGTCACATTTCCCCACTAAAGATAACAACAAAAACATCATCCAAATTTAAAGTACTAGATCCAGAGATAGAGTTATTGATAGCTATAACTAACCCATTCCAACATTCTGGAAATGAGCACAAAAACAACAAAGCCTTGACTTCATCATCAAAATTTACCCCTACAAAACTTAACTCACTGGTAATGTGTTAAATTCATTTAACTCATCAGCAACTGATCCACCTTCCGACATCTTCATATTAAATATATGCTTCAAAACAAATACCTTATTTGAGGCTAAGGGTTTTTCATATAGCTTTTCCAATGTTGTCATTAAACATTCTATTTTCGTTTCCTTTGAAATGATGAATGCCACCGACACTGCCAAACATATCCATATTGTTCCTCATGCCTTTTTGTTGAGAATCTCCCATTTTGTGTTGTCATACTCATCGACTTCTTTTTTTTTCCATTCCATGGTTGGTACAAATCTTTTTGATACAAATAATCTTCCATATGCATCTTCCATAGCTAGTAGTTTTGGTCATTAAATTTCTCGAGCCTAAACCAACCACCTTCCACCATTTCTCCCACTCCAACCAGGAACCCTTCTCTCCAACGAGTTTATTAGCCAAAAATACCTTCGATTCTAATACCAGTTGTTAGAAATTAATTAATGGAGCAATGGAATACAAAAAATATTACAGAAACACAAATAATGAAATGCATAAAACAAGAGAGACACAAATAAATGTGGTTCACCCAATTTTGGCTACATCCACAGAGGAACAACCATTCCATCCCTTTATATTATCCTGCAAAATGAAGAGATGGAATCTACAACATATCTGGTGTAATTTCCTCTTGGCTCTCACACAACCTTCTCTCTCTCTCTCACACAGCCTCCTCTCTGCTCTCTCTCACACACACAACCTCCTCCTCTCTCTCTCTCTCTCTCTCTCTCTCTCTCTCTCTCTCTCTCTCTCTCTCGCTCTTAGAATAATCATACAGAGTCACAATACAATTCAATCATATAAATAGAGGGTTTCTTTCTAGGGAAAGAAGCCATAAATTAACATAACTTCTACTGTGAATGACCTAGATTGACTACGAAATTACAATATTTTACAAGGAAACATTTCATCTATTTTTAGCTTTGAGGGCAGTACCACTGAACCCCGCCAGTTTGGGGGCTCATAAATTCATTGTCTCCCCCTCTGACATCAATTAAATGGGCGATGTTTCCACCTCATTAGGGATAGGGATTGAACACGACTGAAACAAAAACTTCTCAATAATCATGAAGATAATCAGGCTCCACACCCAACACTTTACTACCTACTACGGATTCTTAATTCACCTCTTGAAGTTCAAGGAATAATAATCATCAAGAGGACATCAACCTAGCAGAACCAAAAACCATCGATAATGGAAACTATGAGGTTAGAATTAATGGAGAAAGGGACAAGAACAATGCCCCTTCATCAAGTAAGCATGTGCATAATTGTAGTGATATTATTAGGGTTAAGATGGTAATTTCTAAGAAAAAGGTGGAGGACTTTCTTCTCAATCATTCTTTGGAGGATAAATCAATGGAACACATGTGGCTTCAACTTCAATCTAAAGCCTAACATGTTAAAGAAGGATATGCAGCAAAAGTATACGACGGTGTAAGGAGGCCATCCTTAGAAAACATTCTAGATATCAATTAAGCCAATAGATTCCTTGAATCATGAAGTTGCAAATGAAGGCTATGAGAATATTTCTTATTAATAATAATACCATGGTATTTAATAATGCTATGATATTAGTAAACCATAGCATTTGTCTATAATATTAGTAAACTATTGTATTTATCTAAGGTATATATCTATAATATTGTAAGATGGATTATTTACTACATTACTAACTACATGAGTATAAATTTTATATTTAAGAATTTTTTTCTATTATTTTTAATGTATATATTTAATTTACATATTAATTACTTTTATAATAATCATTAATAATAATTTAAAACGACATTATAATTTAATGTATTAATTTGATAGATGTATTTATTTAGAATAACTCTTTTAAAATTTAAATTTAATTATCAATATAATTATTAAGTAAATGGTAGGGATTTAAAGTTTACAAAATATTTTAGAATACCTTTTATAGTAGTTATATATGAAGGGTTTAGAATTGTATCAAAGATGTGTTTATTTTGGAATAGTATTTTTAGAATTTCAATTTAATTATTAGGTAAATGTTATGGATTTAAGCTCTACAAAATATTTTAAAATAATTTCAAGTGTAGTTATCGATGAAGTGTTCACTATTATCTCAAAAGTAGTTATGCCCTTTCTCATATTTTAATTAAATTGTTTAACAAAAAAAAATGTCATATAAACATTTGTCATATGAACATGAATTATGGTTTTTTAGGCGTTTGGTAGTGATATTGTAATATCTACAAGAATCTCCATATTAAATTGAGAGTGAATATCCATGGTTAAATTTTTTTTACATGTATCTTTTTCTATTTTTTCAAAATAAAAACCTACTTTTGATATTTTCTAAAATATAAATAAAAACGTACAATTTTTGGTTGCATATCATCTCACTCGATTTATTAATAGTCATTTATCTTAGCATCGAAAATATGATTTAGTAATACACACACATTTATCTTAGCATCTAGAATATGCTTTACTCATACATGAAAAATAAATACTAATTTGTCACTAGAAGTAAATATTAAAGAAATTAAATGAAAACATTGATGATAAAAGTAGACCATTGTGGAATTTTAAACAAGTAAAAATTCCAACTTCCAAAAGTAAAACTTCCTTTGAGAGAATATGTGGTAGAACATTATGCTCTCTATAATATTGAAAGATTTGAAGATCATCAAAATGTTGTTGTAATTGTGAAATATTCCTTTTCCATGATTGAAACTTAAGGATTCTAAGATCCACCTTTCCATTAAATAGTCCACTATTATTTTTGAATCAATAATCAGTTTAAAATACTTCACCTTCTTCCACAAAGCTAACCGAAAATCACACAATAGAGAAATCGACTCATCAACAAATTTTGTACCATTTCCAATGCCTAAGTTACATTTTAGAACCACATTCTCGGAGAATAGAATGATAATATCAGCCCCACAATTCTCCCTTTAAAAGGAACCATAGAAGAAACCCCATACATTTCGTTCAGATAGCACCAACTCCCTTATAATTATTTTCTTTTTTATTTCAAGGGCTTGACATATTCCAGAAAAGCAACTCTAGAGTCATGTGCAATTACTGCAGAGCATACAACACCATTCTGAAAGAGAATTTTATTTTTCCCTAATCAAATGCCCCACATTATAAACAACAGGAGAAATTTAAAACAGGGCAAACTATATCTCTAAATCCAAATCCACAAACTTTATTCATCAAAATTCCCAGACCGCCAACTATTTATTTTTAGGGCTAACAAGACCTCTTTCCAAACAACTTTCAGAAAAGGGAAAACAAAAAATAAATGGAATTCACTGTTCTAACCATATAAAATACATAATCCAGGACTTTCCCATCCTTTTTTTTGCTAAAACATCTGAAGTGAAAATTTTCCTTTCAAGGAGAATCCACAAAAAAGGACAACATTCGAGGGGTCCTTGACCCTTCCAAACTAAATTAAACCACCATTATAATTCACAAGACATATTTTGTTGAATCAAAACGTTATATCAATCATATATTAATTATTTTTATGATAATAATAATAAAGTTATAATCAATTATTTTTTACATGATTTCCTTTTGATCCTAGAAATGTGAGATATATTATGAAGTAAGTGTTTTGATGATTATGGGTGTTTACAAATCCTTAAGTTTATATGAATGCATTAGTTTTTATCATATTTTATTAATATTGAAAATATGATATGAATCATAAGGAAAATGTTTTGATACTTATGGATATTTACCAACCATTTAATTTATATGATTTTGATAGTTGTAGTGAAATTTAAATTTCACTTCAGATATTTTTTATAAAATGTTTATGATAATGATGATTAATGTCCAATAAGCCCAATGTGGTATATCAAACCTTAAGATAAGATATTAATTAATACACTTTTAATATAGTATTTCTATGATAAAAGGAAAGGGAAAAAAATGTTCCTAAATCATTATAATTTTGCTCAGACTTAACAAGTTAATAAGATTGGTAGTGTGGAAAATGATTTGGAAGTGAGAACGTCTATGAGAAAGAGTTGGGCAATCCACGATAAATTTATTTTCATCTTCAAACCTTTTAGTATCACAAAGGTTACATATTCTTTCATCTCAAGGTTTTTTTGGAATACATCAATGCTCGGTTTCAGTTCGAAAGTCATGATAATGAGTTCTTATCTTTACAATGTTCATTTTCTTCTTAGCACTTGTCAAAAAAGAAAGATTATTTTGGTTAGAAAGAGTGGGGTTGATCACCTCCTTATAATTCCTTAGCTTCCTTTTACTAAAAATATCCTTATCATCCCACAATGTATCCTTAAATTTAAAAGTAATAGTAATTTTAATTATATTATACTTCTTCTCCAATATGGTCTCCTCCATTATCCCCTAATATTCGAGCAAAGACTAGGCATCCTTGTGCCATCCCCACTTGAGTCGGAGGTGGGGATTTTGGCTAGGGTTAGAAGAAATTTTGGGGAATTTTTTGTTTTCCATGTTGTAAGGCTTCATCTTATACATCAAATACCTAAACCTAGCCATGCTTTCAATGGGGGAAAGAATATCTCCAATTAAGAGGAGAGGATAAGGAGTATTTCCTTTAATCTTGAGGTTGTAGGTTATTTTCTTTTGATCAACTTGATCTTCCTAAAAAATTGTCTAGATATACTACAAATCCAAACCTCACAACCATATAAAATAATAGGGATGACGAGAATATCAAGAAGGAACTTTTTTTTTACTATAAACCTAAAGATGAGTGAACTTACAATTGTTCTCAAGATCATAATAAACTTTCTAGCCTGTAATAATCCTTTTCTCAATGCTATAGTTCCAGTTGAGTTGATGATGAATGTCAATACCTAAATATTTATATCAAGAATCATTCTCCAAGTAATTTTTATCATATATGAAATTATCATGGTTGATAATTTTGGATAAATTATCATGACTTTGGTGTTATCATTATTAACAAGCATAGTCATTTTGGAGAAGTAATCATGGAGGATTGTAAGTTTCTTTTCGAGATCATCATGTCTTTTGGATACAATAATTATATCGTTTTCATAAAGGAGAAGAGCAATGACCATATTAGTGTTCTTCGGACCATCACATACTGCAACTTCCAAACACTCTTTGAGCTTTCCCTTTAGCTCTTTTACCATGGATTTCAAGCCAAAGGCTAATCTTATTTTCTATAATGAGCCCATATAGTTTGGATAAAATGTGGTTCATCATAATGGTCATATAGTTAGAGGGAACTTTTTTATCCCCAATTTTAAAGATAGGTAAAGTAAGGCTTTGCATCCAAGGCGTAAGGAAGTCATGTTTTACTGCCAATTTGAGGAGTTTTTGAATATGAGGGATGAAGAGAGACCTTCCCATTTTGAAAATTTCATCTTTGTCACCTTCAATATCCCTAGAATTCTCATTAACAAGCTTCTTAGTCCTGGACTCCACTTATTTCAAAGAAAAGATATCCTCCTCTATAGGAGTGTTTAATATGTTTTCCATGGTCTCCGGGGAGTCATAAATATTCTTAAGGTAAATAATATCCCAGATCTTTAAGGGGATCGAATTATTTTATTTTGCTTTATGAACAAGAATATTCCTCCAAAACTTTATAGGTTCAACTTTAGAAAGGTGAAGAAGACATTCTTTCCTCTTATTAATATAGGACATTTTCTTCCTATTGGTAAGATCTTTGTACACACTTATCCTTTCAAGTTTAACAGTTTCATTAGCAGCAGCTCTAATCGCTTTCCTGGCAGTTTTATAATCATTATCGTACCAAAGGTTGAAATTTCTATTACTATTTTCATACGAAACCCCTATAGAGAATTTTATCATTGTAGTTGAAATGGTTGTAGTACAATTGTGATAGATGTGATGGATATTATGATTATATGTTACGAAACCTAAATCCCTATTTCAATCCTGTAAGAAGAGATTGATTTTATTTTTTTCAAAATGAATGTGACTTTAACCCTCATACTTCTTTTGCATGTGGTTGGTGTGCATGTCAAGATTTAGGGTTAAGGATAAAGGCATGATGTCTGAATTAAGCTTATGGTCATTTTGGAGGTCAAATATTAAAATGCGGTTGAGATGGTCATCTAATATTGTATAATCCACAACATTACTGTCCAACTGATGAATACATGTCATCTATATAGAAGTTGGCCACTTATTAATTCCAATAGAAATTAACATATCGTGGGAAATACAAAGCTTGATAAGCTTAGTACCAAATAAGTTCTCGGTTGTGTCTTCATAATTTCTTTTGAGTCTATTAGCTAAGTCACAATCCTCATCTAGACAAAGGGATTTAGGGTTACAATTATTACTTAGGAGGCTAGATTGGCTAGTAGAGGTTCTAACATTGAAGTACCCAAGAAAAAGGATATTACATTCATTCATTAAATTGTGGATATCATGCTCTAAGAAATTGAAGGGAAATTCTTATCTAGGTTATTTTTCTTATACGAGGTTGAGTTAATAGGTGTGAAATACAAAATTGCAAGAAAAATCATATTGGTGTTAAAATAAGAAATCTCGATCCACATGTACTAATTAAGGGGGTTATCTTATGAAGTGAAATGTGAGAAGAAATGTTATCTTTTATATAACAAACTATACCCCAAAAACCTTGACGAGGGGATTTCTTGTTCCAAGTTGACCAGAGAATGAATCCATCTATGTGGGGGACCCTAGATTCATCATGCTCCCGAATTTCAACTAAGATAATCATATCAATATCACTCACGATCCAACTTAACATAGGACCTTTACGCCATGGAAAACCACAACAATTCCAAGAGGATACAAAGTGTTCCTAATTTCTATTTATCACTTTAATCTTGGAATCTATCTCTAATGATAGATTTCTTATTTCTAATAGTTTCTCCTTTACCTTCCTTTCTTTCCTCCCTCACCTTTTGGACTTCTTTCCTTAGTTCAACTTGGTCTTCTAGAATAAGATTTTCATTTATAAATATTATTGATCCTTTTAGGCATGGAGATATACTAAGTATATCTAATTTATAGTCATTACAATTTAGCTTAACACATATCAATATATGTTAATGCTAAAGTATCTTTCCCACCATTTTTACTTTTGTTATATAAATTATTTGAATTTATGACTTAGTTTTTAGTTATTCTTTTACTATTTCTAATATAACTTCACTATTTTATGCTTTTATGTCAACAATTATAAAATTTAAAGATTTTATATTTGTGTATTTTATAATTTTATACAATAGATACATTTTATGGATAATTTGATTTGAAATGTAATAAAGACATGAATAAATATAAATTTGAGTAATTTAATTATTTAAAATATTAAATTTATTTATATTAAAGAAAATATTAAACCAGGTAAAAAGACAAACTCAATCCAAACAAATTATGAAATAATAAAATATTTAAAAAAATATACTATATTTAAATTTTAAAAAAACTAATCTTTTAACATATATTAACAAAATTATATTATATTTAAAATTTCATAAAAAGTTAATAATAATAAAATCTAATATTTTAACATATATTAAAAAGAGGTCCAAGAATTGTTTAATTTCATTTAATTTAATAAAATTAGTGTAAAACCATCTCAATTCAAAACTTCAACGATAGGGAGAAGTCAACCACACGAACCCTTTAATCAAACTTTAAAAAACAAATAACTCTATATTAACTTATTATCATATTTTTCATTCTTATAGAATTTGTTCACATTAATAAACATCTCAAAACCTTTAAAATATGACTTATATCCTTATCTCTAATGATTTTTTTCGGAAAAGATAGTAACGCTAGAGAATACTATGGATGAGCGTGTTACGTTATTTTTCGTAGTTCCATCGTTGTTCTCATTAAAATGTCATGTTATCGTACTTTAAAGGTGGTTTTTAAGAGAAAATCACAAATAATACCCACATTTGGAACTTTTATAATAGCTTTCAGACCAATAAAAATAAAAACTCTGGAACAATCAATGTAGTTCCTCAAACAATTTTGAATCTAGGAATGCTCATTCACAAACAATTCATTCAACAAAAACTGAAGTTTCTTTGGCTACAAATCTTGTTCTAACTAGTATAGGTTGTGGATGAGTGGATCTGTGACTTATGCTTACTTGAAAAATCTTCAAACTTGTAGCATCCCATCACAACTCTATCAATGTCCCCCTTGTCAGATACATCGTGAGAATTTGAAGTACTCTTCATCACTGCAAGTCTAGTCAACACTCTCGAACATATCCTGTAGTGTGATGTGTAAATCTTCTTGGCTATTTCTGACCAATTCCAAGAAGCAATCCATCCGAAATATAGTTTCTCTCTTGCAGTGGTCTTCTTTCTAGAACATTTGGTTGAGTGGCGATTAAACATTCCATAATTCTCACATGGGTGAATATCAAAACACCGATATTTCACATGTCCAATGTTATCACAATGTTGGAATCGATCAACTTGTTCTGGAACAACACCATTCAGAAATCCGGCACTACGAAATTGTACAAGTTTAGGAAAATAAGGAAGATGAAAAGATACATACATGACATCTTTGTTGTATCCTAAACCAATTCTGTGCTTGTTATGCGTAATTTCTTTCCGTGGTCTTATAAAGGTTTTAGGAACGACAACCTTCACATATATACGCAAATGACTCTTGCATACACTTTCCTGATCATGAATTTCTGCTACACACAAATTTTCTCCTGAAATGTCTTTACAAATATGATTAAACTTTGACTGTTGATGAGAGTCAAAATAAAAAGAAAGTTCTGAATAGAAACAAGTTCAGAATCACAATGCTTCTGTTGAAGTTCATTTCTCTAAAATTGGGATTCGAGTCGCAGAAACTCGATCTTCTCTTGTGCATTTTCCATACAGGTTTTAATGCCAGAAAGCATGTCCTCACTGATTTGAACACTGGTATGAACGGTAGACTACATTAGACTACTTAACAACTCTAGAAAATCATTGACTCTCGTCATTTTCTCGAGTTTCATATCATATAAAAACTTGTAATGAACTCTTAAAAAGGAGTGTCGACTACTACCAAAAATGTGCCCTTGTACAATACAACAACGCTGTTATAAAAGTGGAATTATTGCAAAGAAAATTATGTCCTCTTCTTGCTAAGTATGTCAACTTCCAGAATTATCTTCACAAGGATTTGAACTAATTACCTCTAACACACCATGTAACTATATGAGATTAACTAACAAAAATGTCCTCTTCCCTTATTGGTTTTATATTCATAAATTCAATAATTTAAACATAATCAAATCCAAATCAAAGGTCGTTTTGCAACCTCTGCGAGACCATGATAACCTTAATAAAATTCAAAACATTCAATCAATAAACTTTGCTCATCATAAATAATATCCTTGAGAGAGAGAAAAACTACACTTGAACAATCATCCAACGTGCAGAAGCATCATCCAACTTTAGCGCACAATGAACATAAAATGGACAACCTAGCATATTCTTCACAATTATTCCAAGAAAAAACATAAAAAATAGACTTAACAATTTTCTACCATCCTACACATATTCGTTAGGCCGACAATGATTCTAGAATAAGCGACACGTAGAATAATCTGGTTCAACCATTTACATCCATGTCGCAGAGTGGGATAGGATGCAGTACAAACTTTGTTTTGATTGCTTACAAACTTACCACCACTCTACAGTTTGCCGAAACCATAACAGGCACCACCGCACCAGGATCAAGCCTCTTTAGTATTATAAATACACATGGGATTGACACCTCCACCATACCTCTTGTACTTGAATGAACAGAATATGTGGACTTCCAATCATATGGATCCTCCTTTCAAACAACACCCTCTCAACTTTTCACACACGCAACACAATGTACAAAAACCAAATAAAAACGTATATTAATTTATCTAAAAGAATGATGTACATGATGTACACATAAATACATACAAGAAACCGTTGTTTTAGTTTTCAAGTATTTTTGGACTCTAATAACCATTCACCCTAATACAAACTAACCCAAGCTTAATCTCCAGAATTAACTGTTTAACAATATTTTAATATTTTTAAATAAATATATTTAGATATCTATTATTTTTTAGATTTTTAAATATATTTTAGGTTAATTTTATTTGATTTCAAATTTGATTAAAACAAGAATAACTAATTTAATTATTAAAAATATTAAATTTATTTATATAATAAAAAAAGTTAAATGATAAAAACGAATAATTAAATAATATATATATATATATATATATATATATATATATATATATATATATTAATAATAAAATGTAATCTTTTAACATATATTGAAAACAGGTACAAGAATCTCATTAACTTTGATTTAAGTTAATAAAATGAAAGTAAAACCCATCTAATTTCAAAGCTTCACAAATAGCGGAAGTCAAACAAGCAAACCCTTTAATCACATTTCAAAACTTTTTTAGTATAACTTTTATCCCTATCTCTCATGATTTTTTCAGAAAAATCAGTAACGCCGGAGAATACTATGGATGAACATGTTACGCTATTGGAGTGGTTCCATGGTTGTTGTCATTAAAATGTAGCGTTATCGTACTTTATAGGTGGGGCAATCCATGATCGTCAGAGTTATCATCTTTGGAGGCCATGTGAGTGCAAGGAGTTGTCGGCAACAATGAAAATTTGAAGGTTTATAAGGTATCAGGTTTTGTCCGTGTTTTAGGTGTCAAAAACAGTGAGGAGGGCCATGTGTTACGTAAATTAAAGAAAGTAATGAAAGGACTTCTTGAGATAAATATAGATCCATGAAAATCTTTGCCGGTAGGTGAGGCCATTCGACAAGAACTGATATTTAACCTTCAATTTTGGAAAGTGAGCTTTTCTGCGTTGAGAATATTACGGCTTTTCTATGCTCTAGATTTTTTCGATTGGAACATTAAACTCTTAATGTGTTCTCCTCCGAATTTGAAAAAGTTTCGTTTTTGTATGATTCCAGACCATCAATGTCGTTTTAAATTCGATAGGGGAGATATATTCAATTTCACATTAAATTTGATAAGAGAAACATTAAAATATATTCAAAAATTTAGATTAATATAATTTAATGAAATAATAAAATCAAGTAAGTCTATTAATTTGCTACTTCATTTGCACAACTTTAATAAGTATTGTGCTTTATAAACCATTTAATTTTATTATTATTATTATAAATTTAATTTTAAAAAAATATTAATTACTTTTATAAAAATTATTGAAAAATAAAATCATATGATAATTAAAATAAAAATTTGAAAAAAGTAACATTAAAAGTTTGTTTACGCCGTAAAATGATTGTCTATGATTAAGAAATATCTTTAATTTACACCAACAAATTTTAAATTTAATCTTAATAATCTTGAATTTCACAAATGTTGTAATGTAGATATCTCAATTATTCTCAATAATGCATATATCTATTCAATCACTTATTAACCAATTTGTGCCCGGTAATACATTATAACAACAAGCTTTTACAAAAAAGGAATATAAAGTTTACTCCGCAAGATTATATCGATTTATTGTTAATACCTCTGAGTCTAAGTAATAAAAATACTTATTCCATGACTTAAGAACTGCTTAGATGTCTAGATCCTATACATTATGTTACATGTGTATATCCTTTATGTTATGTTGCAACAAGAAGTTGTTGGGACGGATAATAAAAACAACTGTGTAGCAAAATCATTATTACATTTTCCATACTGATAAATAACAGTGCAAATCACAAAATCAAGGCCAATTCAACGAACTATTTAATTCACCAAAATCAAGAACACTCAAAATTCCAGATTTTATGATGTTATAGTGACTTAATAGGTGGATAAGTTAGTTATTTTTAAAGTCTTATTGCTCCAATTTTGTAATGATAAAGTATGGGTTTTTTTTGAGACTTTCATAAATGAAAAAAAATAATTCTTTATAAGCGCTTTTAACTGTGTCAAAAATCAAATTATTAAAACTTTGACCATAGACTTTGTATTGATATTGAGCCTTGAAAAGATTACACTAAAAGGATTAATAACTCAAAACAAAATCTACCCCACGGGGAAAAAATTAATTTGGGAGTAGATTTTATCCAGTGAGGAAGTCACTAATGGTGTTGGTCAAGTGATGATACAAATGTCATGAACACTGAAATAAGACCCAAAAAAAATTTACACGAATGAAATGCTAACGAATTTTTTTTTTTTAATATTTTAATTATTTCTAAATTTAAATATTAGAAATTTCTATGGTGAAAACTAATAATTGTCCATAAGGAAAATAGATTGCAAGAGTTTCGTCTAGGCAAGGACTAATAAAAATAAAAGACAGGAACAAAAATCATAACAAATAGACTACAGAGTCGATAATGTTTGTTGAAAGAATCAGGATCAAATATGAGTGGCATTTCAAGAATAAAAGAAATGGACAGAACTTAGAACAAATAGACTATTGAGTTTATAACACTTGTTGAGTGATTCAAATTCAAATATGATTGATGTTTTCTCAATATGTATGAGTATTACATGGTACCTTAAGTATCGATATGACTTTTAATAGAAAACACTTTGATGCTATTAAAAACCATGGCAATCAAACATAACATATGGTGAAATTTGTAGATCACAAAGATTCATATAGTACAAAATTTTATTAAGAAAAGCATAAGCCTTCCATAGCTTGGTAGCTCACCTTTCAATGAAGTACAAGAAACAAATGTTCAGTGGTTTAGAGTCAAATGATACATAGTTGTATTACATCTTGTACCTCACTGTGTCATCTGATTTTTAATTGAAAAAGGTCGTGATGCTCTTGAAAAGAATTAAAGAAACATATCTTACAATAAAATACAGAAATCACAAATATTCATGTACGATAAGATTTTATTAAGAGAACAATATGTTTGTTAGCAGTAACTTGATAAAGCTACTTCCTACAAAGGACAATAAACACATGCTGGTCAATTTAGAGTCAAACATGATCGCAGTGTTATAAAAAAACATTACAACTAGAAATCACCTATATTCTTATACATTGTAAGAAAAAATATTCTTGGGTAAGAAATCATTAGGTTGAGTGTCAATTTTCTTGTTAGATGGAAGAATGATTGATAGAATAATGATCTATCTATAACATAATGATATCATCAATATCATGAGAAGTTGGATCTAACTTGGATGCTTTTTAGGATAGTTTAATTTTCCAGAAAGTAACATCCATCGTCAACTCTTCCCAATAAGACTTGAATTTCGCAACTCTAAAAGAGCAAACTTCAATCAAACAAACTCTAGTATTAAGAATATAATAAATTTGAAATAGATCAACAACGCTCCTTCAAATGAAAATGATGAAAGACATGTGCTCACCAGTTCACACTCCATACTCAAATATTATGCATGTTTTGGCAATGCATAGGTGTATTACAGAATACTTGAGTGCCTCCAAATTACCTTTAATAAAAAACATCTTAAATCTTGTCTGAAGAGAAAGCTAGAGCACACAACAAGATCTTTGAGCATAAGAGACCTCACAAGGATGACCCCATCCTTTATCTTAGAGAGTCGATTAAAGACCTTAGTCTCATGATTGACATGAAATAACCATGATTTTAGTTCAATTAACAAAATAATGACCTCTTGTACGATTGGGTTCAAAACTATAGAAGAATATAATTTTCAAGTTAATATTATATCCTCATATATGTATTAATTTTTATCAATTTGTTTAATTAGATTAGAAGATCTCTTGAAAACTAGCGAGTTCTCAGGTTGAGTGAATTTCATTGGAAACATGGTATAGATGTCAGGAACATTGAAATAAGATATACAAATTTTTAAGCCAATGAAATGCTAACAATTTTTTTTTTTTAAATTAAAATGAAATATACTTTAATTATTTATAAAGTTAAACATTATAACTTTCCATGGTTGAGAAAAACTAATAGTGTGATTGCTAGAGTCTTGCCTAGGTATGGACTAATAAGTACTCTCTAGGAAGTAAATGGGTTTTGTTTCCATATTTTTAACTAAATCCTTTTAAAATTGTTTAGAAGCTATAAACACTATGTAAAGAAAATTCAATCAATCGAATTTTCCTCATTATAAACCTAACTGTTGCAATTTCTTTTCTTAATATTAGCACGAAGACAAATTCTAATTTTATGAATAATAATTTCAAATTAAATTTAAAATATATTTTTAAATAAAATTTTGATTAAATAGGGCAAAGGATAATAGCTCAAGTGGTAGTTCACAGGTCAAAGGATTTTTTAATTAAATCTTATCTTTGCTGGCATCTTTTTGGCTTATTTGCAGCCTTCTTGGCCATTCATATCATGTGTATTTATTGATATCATTAAAGGTTTAAATTAACCATGAGAAAATGGTTACCTATTCCTTCGATTTACACATTGATGTAGTATGGTTGATTCCCATATTTTCATGGTTGCAATTACTATGCATGTTCAACTAATTATTTTCTCAAGGGAATCCATTTGGCTGCTTCTCTAGCCTTGTGTGCCTCAGGGCTATTTATGAGGCCATGGAACCCATCATTCGATCCCTCAACAACAGTCATAACCTCAGCACCAGTTTGGGTGAGATTGCCAAACCTACCCTTGCATCTCTGGAATTTCTCTTCGCTAGAAGCAATTGGAAATGCAATTGGGAAATTTTACTACAGGTGCCCAGAAATAGAGGAATATGCCAGAACAACGTATGCATGCATCTGTGTGGAAATGGACTTCAATATCGGATTCCCAGCTGAAATACACCTAACACGTAAAGACTATGTGTGGAACCAGAAACTCGATTACGAAAGTGTCCTCTTCAGATGTCGATCCTGCTTTGAGACAGGCCACCTAGCCAAAAATTGCCCAGAAGCCTCTCAAAAAAAATTTGCTAGAAAAAATCACCACAGATCTACATTGTGGGAAGGAGCACAAAAAGAACACTACACTGTCATCCAAGAAGAATACTCTCGAGAAAAGTCTGAATTACAAGAAATCGGGCAAGATAGAAACAACTCTCAAGACAAGCAGGGGGAAAGCCCCGCCCAACAACAAAAGAGTGAACTCAACAACCCCTCAAGCATCGATAGTTATGAGGTTTCAAATAATGTGCAAAATAAATCTTCATTTAATAGCAAAGCAGATCTCCTAGACCAAACTTCCTTTCCGACTATCTCCAAAAGGACGAACACAATAGATCGCGAAGCTAAGACACCAATGTCCCAAGAACTAGAAGATATGAAGGAGATGCAAGATAAAGAAAGTTGGAAGACCATAGAGAAGAAAAAGAAAGCTGCATCACCAATCTCACCATGAAAGACGAGGAGCCAGACAATCAGAAATTAAGAAATTATAGGTCCGATAGACCAATTTGGTCTCAGTGGAGATTAACCACCATCATCATCATCATCAAATACAAACCCAATACACCTTCGTAATTTAAAAAATGCTTACTCCAACTAGATATTGTAGGTATCCATTTTTTCATTAACATTTTTGATACCACTTTATATTTCTTCATTAACTTTGAGCTCCATTTTTTATACTTGCCAATATAAAAACCTTTTAGCCCCTATATATCCCCCAATATATCATGCCATTTTTTCCTCATAAATATCCCCCAATATGAACCCTCGTGCTATGGTATTTCTCCCCCAGTGAAGCCCCCATGCTATCAAATAAGTTAATCATCTTTGTTGTATTTATCCCCTCATTCCATATAACACAAGATCTTCATAAAACCCAATTACCATCTAACATACGAGTTTAATGCAATTATGTTTAAACCAATGATTCAAATCTACACTAACAATATGATAATACATAGCTATTATCTTCATATTTTGTAGCTTTGTAGATTTAGTCTAAGATTTATAGCATTCCATTCACATGTGACCATATTAGCATGCACGCTTCCTTAGTTGCAATTCCTAGCAGCCCTAAGATAATATTAGTTTCATGAGTTACCACCAACTCTAATCATTTCAACTGCTTACAGATCTATTTTAGATGCATAATCACAAACCTGTATCTACATGCATTTAACCAACTCCTCAACAATGCCCATCGACATTCATGTGCACTACTTGAATTTTTCTCGTTATTCATCTACATTAATGAAATGTAAAATAAACCTACCTTATGTGAACTTACATACATTTAATGAAATATCTCATAGGTACAACATGTTTTCTCCTTTCATATAACAACAATTGGAAAGGAATCATTGATTCCAAGATCTAGGTGACTGTTAACACCACCCACAACATATCTCATGGAAGCTCTTGATCTACTTTCAATACAATGGGCACTCATATAATTACTACTATTAAATCTTACAAAAGAAATTCTTCCATGATTTCCTCTCAATATTTCAAGGATACCAAAACATACATGCTTGGCTATTAGTAGTTATTGGATTTGACCTAATCAGTTGGAATTTTAGGGATGGTTCTTACACTACTCTTCACCAAAATCTTGATCAATACTCTATTATCCCTAGCCTTGTCCCGAAAAGACTCTATATAGCATCCTTATCAACATCTCTAGCCATATAATGAACTTGTTCATAGTTACATGTTTATCAATACATAGTTAGCCGTTGTAGTTATCTTATGACTTTTGAATACTATGAGACCACAAATAATATCACATGTAGGTACAATCATTATTTGCATGCACATTGACATATCTATATGTATTTAACATGTCACTATCCTCATTCCTATCAGTGTATATGAAATCCGTTGTCATCTCATTTTGCTTGTGCTCTTATTTATTAGCATATTATAGCCCATTTAGAATTTAATTAGTATAAAATGTATAAATAAATCATGTGAGAGATTCCCACTCATATCCGTGGCTATATCACTTGGTCATGTGCTTTGTAGTCATCATTTATTGAGTTGTTTAATGGATTTATAGTTAGCATAATGATTGTGTCCTCTTTCACAATGCTGGCAATAAGCATTCCAATTAATATATTACTTTGTTGTATATATAAAAATCCTACCTAAATATATTAACAAAGATTTGTTTCCCTTGTCTCAAGCATAAGCTTAGGTATATACAACAATTCTGTTGTACCCAGTAATCCCAGTTCCATGTTGTTCAACCTTACTATTGTACTCCTTTCCCTAGAACCTTTACTCTATTACTTTGGAAACTCTTCTTTTATACTCCATCTTCTTCGCCTATGAAATTCTAGTGTTGAACCTTTGTTATGACCAATGTAGCGTAGTAGTAGTAAATACCACTTTGTAGTAAATTGGTGCCACGATAAGCCATTTTGATACTACTTTGTAGTAGAGACAACCCAATAGGAAAGCTCTACTTTCATCATTCACTAAATAAGAAAGGTCATTGGTGAGGGTCATGCCTGTGAGAGACGTTTAAGGATCATCATCAATGACGCATATGGTGATGGTCATCAAAAATGCGTTGTTGTAATTTCATATAGTGATGGTCCTTTAAGGTTTGTCACCAAAGACATTTTCCATGACACTTTTGGTGAGGGTCATTAAAGGCCCATCACTAATTCTCCCTTTAGTGACAGTTCTAGTGATGATCTTTTATTGATCCTGATCAATGCTATTTTTTGTTACTTTTGGTGATGGTAAAAAAATGTTCATCATAATTGATCATTCCAATGAGTTTTTGATGATGCTATGTGCATGTTACTATATTTTTTTGAAATGATAATGATTTAAGACCATTATTATGGAGTCTTTTTCATTAAGTTTCTAAGGCCATAGCGGCTAGAGTCAGTCAATTTGTTAAGATGTAATTAGTGTGTATCATTTCCCTCGAGTAATGAGAATATAGTTTTCCTATGAGTCAACACATGATTCATATTTATTAGGTTTATTTCCTAGGAAATTTCTTTTACATAATGTTCCAATAGTGTATGTATGAACTATATTATTTGATAGATAATCAAGATTTGTCAATTTTATTAATGAGAGATACCTAGCACTCCTCAATAGTCCTGACACACCTTAACATGCTTTGGCACACACTAACATTCCTTGGCACCTCACACATCTTATAATATCTTTATACCTAGAACATCTTGCCATGACTAGGACACCCAAGAACATTTAACAGGCCCTAGAATAGCATAGCACTCTCCTAGCATGTGTTTGGATGCCTTGTAGTCCCTAACATGCCCTGGAACTCCTTCATATGCATTGACATACAATAGTTCTTGACACACATTTTCACTTGTCATGTATTAGAACCTACCATTATTGTGCCTAGCATGACCCTTTTGAAAAAGATAAAGTCTCGACTTATTAACCCTCTTATATTTTAATTTACTTGCATTTTAGCTTGGTTCTTCCTTTTCTTGAATTGAAACTCCTTGACACATATTGGAAAACCCTGGAGCCCTGCACATCCTAACATTCCTTAGCACCTGCCATGTCTTGGCATGCTGTGGGACTATTTGGCACATGTGAATGCCCTAGCACACTCTGTATCTTCTTGCAATGCCCTGATATTCCGTAGCATGCCATACCAATGCTTAACATACCTCATCACTCCCTCCTTGGCATGACAACTAGCACTCATTGACACTCCATGGAACACCCTCATATTCATTCACTTCCATGCATTTTGACATAGTTCTCCCTTGTGTTTTTCAAGTTCTCCCTAAAACTCCTTATCATGCATTAGCACTCTCTAGCACATCTTATCACTCTTTGACATGCCTTGCCACTTGATAGCATGCATAACACTCCTTGACATGCATTGGCACTTGGCATGTGTTGGTGCTTGGAAATTCTAATTAACATGTCTGACATGCATTGAGATTCATCTATATGCTTTGGCGTGGTTTAATATTAAATTTATTTGAGATCAATTATTGCAAAGTAGATGAGAATAATGAGAGCAAGATTTGACACTTATAATGCACTAAGAGTTGGAAGTTGACATGTATTAGCACCTAGTGTTGGTGTGCCTAGCATACCCATCTTGGAAAAGGTAAATCGATGACTTATTAACCCTCATATGTGTTCATTCCTTGTAGTTTAACATTTTTCTCACTTTTGTTTCCTTGACAATCACTAGCATGCATTGTCACACCCTTGCACATCTTGGCATGCGTTATCACTTGGCACATATTATCATATTTTCCATGCCTTCACACTATCTGGCACATGTTAACATGTTCTAGAATTCCCTAGCATGCCTTGTCACTCATGCCCTCACTACTGGCCTTACATTTTTTCACAACTTGGGAAGCCAATCAAGTCCTTCAATACTACAGTTCATGTGACATTGGTCTGCCTCAGCCAAAAAAACTTAACTATCTATACCTACTACAAGTAGATTGTGCCTTGTTCACCTAAGAAATGTCTATAACTCATCTTATGCCACTCATGTCTAAGCTCAACTTGTCCCACTTAACTAGTTACCAAGACAAGGATCACATCTAGCCATGGCCATAAAATAACCAAGCAACATAACTTACACTGGAAATATTTTGCATATATGTTCAATTCATATAAACAATACAACATTAACTGAGAGTTTGTAAGAACCACATGATGCACAATATATAAGTTGACACATTGTAGTATACCTAGGGAGGATAGTATGGGGTACAGACGGAGGTACCCAAGGGAATAATGTAATAATGGGATGGGCCATAGTAATAAATAAAGTGGTTAACCTGTATCATGTAAGGGACCCATTGTATTAGATAGATGGTATTGAGGGAACCATAGTAATGACCCATGGTATTGTATGTATGAGGCCTATATAGAGGCTAGAGACTCCCCACTGAGAGATGTCAAGGAATATTGTATGGACAAGCATATGGCTTGTGGATTGTTCTCCTTCCTTAAGGAGTAAATGTATGGTCTTACCCTACCATAAGGGTTTTGACTAATAATGAGAAGAATTTATATCTATATTCAGATCTTGTTATTTTTGGTGATTATTTATAGTTATTGGGTATATTGGTATCATTTCATATATTTGTAGGTCAGATCTATTACACACAAGCCAAGTGCCCCAAACCTTATACAAAACAATGTACAATATGCAATTATCTAGAATAGTTTAAAACATGAGGAAGAGGCCAAATTGTGCCACATCTCATATAAAAATAATAGCTAAATGAAAAACAGTGATGTGCCTAGCACAAAGTCTCCCTTTATCTAAGTTATGTCGAGCTCCTTATCACAAACGCAGGCTTGCCTCATAAAAATCCTATTTTGAACTTCTCCTAACACACTTCATCTTTAGCACAGTTTAATTCACTGACACTTCGTAGCACACACTCTTAATCATTCCTTTTCATGCATTTTGACCCAATTCTCCCTTGTGATGCCCTGACACTCCCTAAAACTCCTCATCATGCATTGACAGTGTTCGGCATGTGTTAGGATGCATTTTCATTCCTTAGCATGCCTTGACCATTGCAAAGTATCGTGCCCTCACTATGACCTTTAATTTGCAACTTGGGAACCCAACCAAGTCCTCACTTAACTACAAGAGATTGACCAAGTTATGATTACTACAACTAGACTATGTTGTTGAATTGTGTAGTTTGGGAGGTACTCCACAAGCTTAGTGAGATGGGTTGGTGTGAGTTTGGTCACAAAATAATTTGTGGCCAAAGAACCCAATCAAAGGAGTTTAGAATCTAAAAGAAAATTAAAAAGGAAAATTAATATTTCCTAAGGTCTCAGTGGCTGAAACCCATAAGTTGTAGAGGGTTCGTAAGAGTCCTAAGAAAATATATTTAAGGAGTCCTTAGGATGAAGGGAAGGACATCAAATTAGAATAATCTCATTTGATCAAGGAGACCATGAGAGATGTTATCATAAAGTAGGCTGAGTTAGAGGGTAGATTAAGGGTTGCTAAGGGGAGGCCATGATCATCCACTAAGAGAAAGATCATCATGTGAGGGTTCAAAAGAATGCCACATACCTTAATGGGTTTGAGCTAGGAGGTAGGATGGAATATTTTTGGTTCTCTTTTGGAATATTGAGATCGAGAGAGGTTTCTCATGAGAATATGGGCATGTGATTTCAATGGTGCCTTTGTGTGAAGGCCACATCAAATTTTGAAATAGAAGAGAGGGTTGAGACCCTATCTTATGGTGTTTAGTAGGTCACAAGTTCTGTGATAAATACCAACAAAAATGGAGGAGAGCCTGCACTGGGATTTAGGACTAGAACAAAATTAGTCGTAGGAATAATATTGGCTTAGGTAACCCTAGTTTGAGGGTTGTAGATATCTGAAGTTCATGTCAAGATTCAATCAAAGAAATGCCCAGAATCTATGGATCCATATGACCTAGGCCAAGTCTATTATGGAGGGAAGAGTTGTTTTTATTATGGGTGGATAGTATTTGTTCTAAAGAAATTAGAATAGAAGCATAATTGCCTAGTTAGTGCAGTTTCCTAGCATGTTTAGCTCATAAGGTATGTCGTTAAGACTGTGACAAATCTGTGTAGAAGAAGAGGGTTTGTGACCCTTAGAGTGAGGTTTATCTTTGCAATATAGACCACATATATGGAAGATGATTTGAAAATGTATGTGTGGATATAGCGAATCCAAAGGAGGGTGGAACCTGAGCAAAAGAATAAGCAGAAAAAATGTGTCATATGAAGAATGGATTGACATGAAGAGGAGTTGATTTTGGTGGATTGTCCATAGGGTTTTGGACAAATATCAGAAGCAACCTATAAAAAATTAGTCATTGAATGAAAGGGTGACTAAAAAAAAAAAAAAATTATTCAAAGATATGGATGGCAAAAAAATAATTCCCACTACGATGAGGAATTTATTGGGCAGAAAGGAGAATTATGCTAAATTATAATCATGTGAACATATATCTTACATCATTCCCATGCCAAGACTAAGAACATAGGAAAAAAACTGAGGCAGTATGGCCCATTTCACATGCATGGAGACAAGGTGATCTCTGGATTAATGGAAACATGGTGATACGCCATGAGAGACAAAGGGGTCCCTGGATTAATGGAAACATTCATATATGCCATGAGAGATAATGTGGTCTGTGGATTAATGTCAAAATGGTGATATGCCATGAAGGAAAATGTGGTCTATGAATTAATTGAAACATGGTGATATACCATGAGAGACAAGGAGGTCTCTGGATTATTGTGATATTGTGTACTGTGATATGTTATGTGCATATGTGTTTTTGTTGTACATATGCATGTGTTGCATAGGGGACTAGGAAAAACTGTATTGTGCTACACGTGTGTTTTTTTGTACCATGTACATAAGTTTGTGTTGTTTAATGTGTTCAAGTTAGGTAGGTATGGTACCACTTGGACCTGTGTGTTGTGTTTATGTGTTCAGGACAGACAGCTATGGGACAATCTGGGCCTGTGCGTTGTGTATGTGCAAAAGTTTTTAGACAAGCATGGAAATGTCTGGGGCCTTGTATTATTTAGTGCTATAAACATTCAGGTATGGGACTGCCTGGACTTACACATGTGTGAAACACACTTATATTCCTATCGATAGAAGACTACCTAGTTTGGTAGTGCCCATAATTGTCAAATTTCGATTGCGCTTAACTGCTCATTTTGAGGCCAATGAGTCACTTAGTAAATTTTAAATCAAAGGGAAGAGAAGAGAAGGAACTGGATTCTTGTTGACGAGAAACCAATCCAGTATGTGTATGTGGTCAAAGTGAAGAGAAGTCACTAGATGTTTTCCGATGGACAACCAATCTGGTATGTGTACATAGTCAATGTGAAGAGAAGGCACTGGATGCTTGCTGACAGGAAAACAATCTGGTGTGTGTACATGGTCAAAGTGAAGAGAAGGAACTGGATGCTTGTCAATGGGAAACCAATCTGGTGTGTGTATGTTGTTAAAGTGAAGAGAAGGCACTGGGAGTTTGCCCAAATGGTTATTTATTCAATGTAGTTAAAGAAAGCAACAAGAAGCAAACCAAGATAAGTATCAATATTTCATGACTTTTGATATTTTGTTTTATGAATCTAAATTCAATCATCTGATCTATGATGGTTTGTTGGGTTGCCATGATAGGAATTAAAGGAGAATTCCAAGTTCACTTCATGAACACATTGTTGGTGAGGTATGATTTAAAATTATTGTGTTTCTTTAATGGTGGAACTTTTGGAGGCATATGTGATATAATGTAGGAAAGCATGAAATTTCCTAGTTGGGTGGATGAACATGGCTACAAGATAAATAATTGCAGTTGAAATATATGGACTGTGTAGTGGCACGTAGATTAAATATTTCAATAATGGGGCCATTGTGATACACTAACGCTAATTATGTAAATTGATTTCCATGAAGCATGAAATGAACCTTATAATTGTAATAAGGTGGGACAACCTTTTTCATAGACTGTTCCACTGTGAGGAAGCCTTACCAAGGAATCGATCACCTGAGGGACTGATAAGTAGAGAAAGGGATCCCTTAACTTGGAAGGTGAGTGACTCCACAGAGAGGGGGGTAACTGGACTATGCGAGTGACTAAGAAGGAAAGGTCAGAATATAAAATTTGGGTTTCTTGGTCATGAGCATAGCTGATTAGAATAAAAATCACATTAGGGTTATATCGGGAAGGAATGAGTCAGAAATTGTTCACTAATGGAACGAGAGTGAAAATATAGATAATGTTGGATATTGGAGGCATACTACCCTTGAGAACAAAGGCAATAATCCAAGCCGAATTTGATGTAGCAAAAGCACCAGGAATTGAAAAGAGACATAGAAAATGGCTAATCTCATTAAAATTTTCTTTTATAATTATTAGTCATTAGGCACACAACTGTGAATGTGTGAAATTTAAATATAGGTAAATGTTGTAAGGAGTTGTAAATATAAATCTCCAAAGGTGGTACATTCTTGTTTATCTATTTAGTAGATTTCCTCTGTGTATGTGGACAATTGAAAAACAAGGGTAGTGTTCCCTTAAGGGGGAGGGGACAGTGATAGCCCCACCCATGGTCCTCTCATGAAATACATACATTTATGCAATATGTGAAATATAAAAAGGGGGATTGAGTAAAAGGGACACATATTCTAAAGCTATAGATGAGGTTTCTTGCTTGGGATATTGAGATTTTTTGTGCAGATAAAGAAACCTAAACTGCATGATAACAATTAAATATTGGTTGGTTCATGAATTCAAGATATTGGTTTTGAAATTAAATGGGCTACAAGAGAAATTACTCAGGCCAATGTATCTTTAAACACAACAACAAGAAAGGAGGACAATAGATTTATGAAAGGGATTGCACATTGCATGTTAACAAGGACACGACATTAAATGTTGGTTGAGAAAGAGGCCAAGGAAAGAATAACAAGGGAGGAACAATCCTCGTAAAACAATGGAAAAGACCAAAAAAAGAATTGATTGGAAGGAAAGCTAGAGACAGACAAAGAAGGAAATGGATTCAAGTATCCAACAAAAGTAATAAGTAGGCAACACATAAGAGAAGATAAGAAAAAAGAAGACAAGAGAAGGGGGTTGTTTCATTAGGTCCCTGAAGGCTTTAGGTTGAGTGTTGGGTCCCTATAATACTAGTGATTACCCCATTACTATTGTAGTTATACCCCCTATTTATATTGTTGTGCCCCTATTACCCCCATATTGTTATTTCTGTGCCCCATAGAATCCCTCTATTGTTATTTTTGTGGCTTTATATTATTATTGTTAGGTCGGCTGGATTATATTGTGACTCCTTAGACTCCTATATATAGAAAGGAGGTTTTGTCATTTGTATCATCCAAGAATTGTTCATTTATGTAATGTAAAGGAGGTTGCCCCCTCGAAGAGGCTGAATTCTAAGGCGTGGATCTCTCTTTTCTATCTTTTTGTGAGCTGGTTTCATAACATTTGGTATCAGAGCTTTGGATTCTAGGGTTTCGCTGCTCCAAACAGGTCATCGTGGCATTTTCGCTATAACTTTTTTTCTGTGACGTTTCAGAAGTCTAAAAAAAAACCCATTTGAGAAGAAATCGCGCTGAACCTTGGGTCCGAATTTCAGAGCTTTTCGCGCGATATTTGCGGAGATATGATCTGAGGAAGTTGGTCTTTTTGCAGACTCCTGAATTACATTCAAAACAGGTGACCTGGGGAAAATCGTCATAACTTTCTCTCTGGGGATCGGATTGAAATTTCGTAAGAAGGTACAGAAAGAGGACGGACTGTAGTTTTTTTATGTGTGTTTCAGATTCAAAGGTTGAAACAGTGACTCGTGGCACGTCGTACAAGTTCGCTCTACTGAACCAGTCTAAAAGCAAGTCACTGTGGGAGATTTCACATAACTCTTCCTTGGAGAATCCAATTTGGCTCAGACTTGTGGCATTGGAAAGAGGACGCAGAAGGCTACTACAGGTATCAATTTCAGAATTGGATGATCCGAAATTACAGAGATACATCAGATTCAATATCAGGCTTCTATAAAGTGAAAAAAGGTGTGTAGTTTTTTTTTTAATTTTTGTGTAAGCTTGGTTTAACAGAATTCAAAGGGCATAGTAAAGCATTATTATCGGTAACTGATGCCCCGAGGAAAGAAAATGCAAACACCTAGTAAGGAACCTGAAAGCTCTAGCATGACTCATGAAGAAGAGGAAGAAATGCTACATGATATATCAAAATTACAAGAACAAGTGCAACAAATGTCACGCTCACAAAAGCTAACAGAAGCTAAGATAAGTGGCGTGGAATCTAAGATAAATGGCATGGAATCTAAGGTAAATGGCGTGGAATCTAAGATAAAGGGCATGGAAGCTAAGATGGATGGCATGGAAGCTAAGGTGAATGGCATGGACGCTAAAATGGATGGCATGGATGATAAGATGGATGAATTGAAGAAGTTGCTACAAGAAAGGGTCACTAATGGTGAAAAGGTAGTAAAGGAAACTCATGATGAGAACAAAAGAAATGTTAATCATGATTCCATAGACTCTAATGTTGGATCGAAGACTCACCATGTTCCAAAAATCGATATGAGGAAGTTTGATGGCAAGGATCCCGCCACATGGATATTACAGATGGAGCAATTCTTCGATCTCAATAATGTGCAAAACACACAAAAGGTACGTATGGCAACTTTATATTTGGAACCAAATCAGTTTGTATGGTATCAATGGCTTTGTTCTCGTAAACAATTTATCACTTGGGCAATTTTTACGGAAGAATTGATAGCACATTATGAGGATACAAAAAGCAACACTTTTTTTAGCCAATTGATAAGTCTCAAACAAAAGGGTTCAATAATGGAGCACATTGAGGAGTTCCAAAAATTGAACATAAGGGTAAAAGATATTCCAGAGGAGCATAGGATTGATGTGTTCATAGGGTCTTTAAAGGATAATATCCAACATGATGTGCGCCTTTGGGAACCTGATTCATTAGAGAAGGCATTCAGGTTAGCAAGAAAAATGGAAAGCAAAATTATGGCAACTAGGAAGCATACCATTCACAACTATAAAGACGGAAGTGTTGTTGCCCATAGTCTTCCACAACCTACAAGGTTGACACCACAACAATTGGAAGAAAAAAGAGCAAAAGGGCTTTGTTACAATTGTGATAGCAAATACACAAAAGGTCATAAGTGTGCTGAGAAGAAATTATTCTACATAGATTGTGAAGAGGAAGAAGAAAAGGAGCAAGAAAGGTCAAAAGAAGAGGATATATTCCAGGAACAAAGCCTAGATGAAGAACAAATAAATCCGACCATATCTTGTAATGCATTGGCGGGAATTACCACTCCTCAAACCATCAAGATAGAAGGACAAATCAAGAAGAAAAAGGTAATAGTGTTGATTGATTCAGGAAGCACCCACAATTTTATTCATTGTAGGGTAGCAAAAGAATTGAATTGCTTCCTATATCCAGCACCAGAGTGTCAAGTGATGATTGCAAATGGAGGAACAATAAATTGTTCTGGAAAGTGCCATAATATCAAGCTATCCATGGGAGAATATGTATTGACTAGCCCAATGCTTTCCATTCCAATGGGAGGTGCTGATGTTGTACTAGGAGTCCAATGGCTACAATCCTTGGGTACAATAGCTTTTAATTTTCAAGAACTTTTCATGAAATTTTCTGTGGAAGGAAAGGAAGTTGAATTAAGGGGTATTGCAGGGAAACCAGGAAAGATAATCAGCTCTAATGGCATGACAAAGCTTCTAAAAAAGGAGCAAAGAGGTGTAATTGCACAATTATGTTCGCTAGATGTTTCCACATTGGAATCATCTATTTCTCCAGATCTCCAAAAAGTCCTGGACAATCATTCCAAGGTATTTGAGACTCCCAAAGGTCTCCCACCTATGCGTGATCATGATCATGCTATTCATCTGATTCCAGGAAGTGTTCCTCCAAACATCAGGCCGTACAGATATCCCTATGTCCAAAAAAGTGAAATTGAACGTATGGTTGCAGAAATGCTAGAGGCTGGTATAATTCAACCGAGTCAAAGTTCTTTCTCAGCTCCAGTAGTATTGGTGCACAAGAAGGATGGATCATGGCGCATGTGTCCAGATTATAGGGAGCTCAACAAGCTCACTATTAAAGATAAGTTCCCCATTCCTGTCATTGATGAATTACTGGATGAATTGCATGGATCAATTTACTTCACCAAGTTGGATCTTCGTTCGGGATATCATCAAATCAGAATGAAGATTGAAGACATTCCGAAAACAGCATTTAGAACTCATGAGGGTCATTATGAATTTTTGGTCATGCCTTTTGGCCTTACCAATGCACCTTCAACATTTCAAGGTTTGATGAATTCAATTTTCAAACCATTCCTTAGAAAATTTGTGTTAGTATTTTTTGATGATATACTAATCTACAGCAAGTCTTGGAAGGATCATGTTGAACATGTTGACAGGGTGCTACAACTATTGGAGGAGAAACAATTATATGCAAAAAGATCCAAATGTTTCTTTGGAGTCCAGGAGGTGGAATATTTGGGTCATATTGTATCTCATGAAGGAGTTAAGGTAGACCCTAGCAAAATTAAAGCCATTAAGGAATGGAAAATCCCCACATCCATAAAGCATCTGCGAGGATTTCTTGGGTTGACAGGGTATTATCGCAAGTTTGTTAAGAATTATGGGAGAATAGCAGCACCTCTAACAACATTATTGAAGAAAGATTCATTTTCATGGACTCCGGAAGCAACAAAGGCCTTTGAACATCTTAAAGAGGCAATGTGCCAAGCACCGGTCTTAGCTACACCGGACTTCACAAAAACCTTTATTGTGGAATGTGATGCTTCAGGAAATGGAATTGGTGCTGTTCTAATGCAAGATGAAAGACCCATTGCTTTTGAAAGTCGTCCAATCAAGGGAAAGTTTTTAAGCAAAGCTATTTATGAGAAGGAAATGTTGGCAATACTCCATGCACTTAAGAAATGGCGACCCTACCTAATGGGAAGACACTTCAAGGTAAAAACGGATCATGATAGCCTTAAATACTTTTTAGAACAAAGATTATCCTCTGAAGAGCAACAAAAGTGGGTCACAAAGATGTTGGGTTATGACTTTGAAATCATCTACAAAAAAGGGAAGCAAAATGTGGTGGCAGATGCACTCTCAAGAAAGGATGAGGATGTGGAAGCATTGTTGTGTGCCATTTCTATTATCCAACCAGATTGGATAAACGAAGCAAGGGAGGAATGGAAGAATGACGAAGAAGTGTGGGCACTTATTCGAAAGCTACAACAAGATTCCAGTACTTCTGATACATTTAGCTGGAAAAATGATTCGTTATGGTACAAAGATCGCTTATACCTCTGTAAGAATTCCCAGCTAAAACAAAAGATTCTTATGGAATTGCACACTTCTCCCTTAGGAGGGCACTCAGGATTTTTAAAAACTTACCACAGGGTTAAGAAGGAATTTTTTTGGGATGGCCTTAAATCAGATATTCAAAAGTTTGTGGCGGAATGTTTGGTTTGCCAACAAAATAAAGTTGAAACAATTAAGACACCGGGTCTATTACAACCTTTATCCATTCCAAGCCAACGTTGGGAGGAGGTTTCAATGGATTTTATCACAGGTTTACCCAAGTCTGAGGGAAAGAGTGTCATCATGGTGGTAGTTGACAGACTTACCAAGTATGCACACTTTTGTGCATTATCACATCCATTTAAAGCCAGTACAGTTTCTACTGCATTTATGGAAACAATTCAAAAGCTACATGGAAACCCAAAGATTATTGTAAGTGACAGAGATCCCATTTTCACTGGAAATTTTTGGACAGAATTATTTTCTTGTCTTGGTACTCAGTTAGCTCATAGCTCATCTTATCATCCTCAATCTGATGGGCAAACTGAGATAGTAAACAAATGTTTGGAAGGATATCTTCGTTGCTTTGTATCTGATAAACAGACACAATGGGTCAAATGGTTGCCTCTGGCTGAATGGTGGTATAACACTTCCTTCCATACAGCAACAAAAATGACCCCATTTATGGCACTTTATGGGTATCAACCACCATCCATCACATCATATTTAAGAGAAAATTCTAAGGTTCAGGCAGTGGAACATCACATCGAACATCAACAACAAGTCCTCCAACTCTTAAAGGATAACCTCGTGTTGGCACAAAATAGAATGAAACAACAGGCAGATCAACATCGCAGTGAAAGAAGTTTTGATGTAGGTGATTGGGTATTCCTACGGCTACAACCATATAAGCAAATGTCCCTAAAGCAAGCTAAGAAGGATAATAAATTATCACCAAAGTATTATGGTCCGTACAAGGTGTTGCAAAAGATTGGTACTATGGCATACAAATTGGAGCTTCCTGCAGCTTCTCGATTGCACCCAGTTTTCCATGTTTCATGTTTAAAGAAGGTTATAGGTGACAAGCTCCCAATTCAAACAATATTGCCAGAACTTGACGAGGAAGGAAAAATTATATTGGAACCGGAAGCAGTCACAGAAACAAGAACTCGACAGCTACGAAATCGATCAATTTCAGAGTATCTTATCAAGTGGAAGAACTTATCCGCTGAAGATTCCACATGGGAGGATGAGAATTTTATGCAGAAGTATCCAGAACTACTCAAGCGTTGAGGACAACACTTTTTTGAAGGAGAGGGGCATGTTGGGTCCCTATAATACTAGTGATTACCCCATTAATATTGTAGTTATACCCCCTATTTATATTGTTGTGCCCCTATTACCCCCATATTGTTATTTCTGTGCCCCATCGAGTCCCTCTATTGTTATTTTTGTGGCTTTATATTATTATTGTTAGGTCGGCTGGATTATATTGTGAATCCTTAGACTCCTATATATAGAAAGGAGATTTTGTCAGTTGTATCATCCAAGAATTGTTCATTTATGTAATGTAAAGGAGGTTGCCCCCTCGAAGAGGCTAAATTCTAAGGCGTGGATCTCTCTTTTCTATCTTTTTGTGAGCTGGTTTCATAACATTGAGACAAGGACTCTGGAGCCTTGTAACAGCTTGGGTCCCTGGAGGTTTTGGGTTGATTATTTGGAGCCCTGTAACAGCTTGGGTCCCTTGGAAGTTGTGGATTGAGATAACAAATGTTGCAGCCCTGTAACAACTTGGGAGAAGCCATCCTAAAGCAACATCCAAGGAATACTTGATTGAAGACTTGTTATTACTAAATTCTTTTTATAGTGGATTATGTACTTCTTAGAAGGGGGTGAATCACTATGTGAGCACTTGGGGTGAGGTCAAGCACCTTTGAACTAACCCTGTTGACAAAAAAAGTGGCAGCTAACTGGTGGGATTGAGGAAGGAGATCATATAGAGTCCCTATTTCAGTTGGAAGTTTGTATTCAAGTCCCTTAACCATGATTCCCCCTTAGACTTTCGAATGTAACTCTGGGGTGGAACCTAGAAGTAAGTGTGGTTGCAGCTATATATGGTTCGATGGATAGTCCTTTTCATAGAATTTGTTGACCCTTAAATTAAAAGATAAGTATCTTCTTATGCTTTTTTATCTGTTGATGAATCATGATGCTTTTCTGATTGTAATAGTTCTATATTTTTGGGTTGTGTTTGTGTTGTCAATGCTTAAACATGTGCTTACACCTCTGTGGGGATATGACAATGATGGATATGTTAAATATATATTTTTGTGTTGTTACTCTAAAATGAATTACATTGATAAATAAAATAAGTAAGCATGATATTGTGAACTCGAGATAAAATGTTGTGTGAATAAATTGTTGGTGTTAATCACATAATATCTAATGCACAACTACGTAATAAACCACATATAATAAGGACTAAGTTATAATGCTAAGCTGAAATTTGCTCTGCATAAAATGTTAAATTGTGTGGGAAACAATGTTTAAATAAAAAATATATAGGAATCAGGCAATGTTACATGTCGTAGAAGAAGCCAAGAGAATTTGGAATGAATCTTAGAAACCATAGGCTCAGAGGCCCTTTTTATTAATTTGAAAAAATTACAAGGAGGACCATCTCCTTAGCAAGGTCTACGTTTACTTACATTAACTTATTTGCTTGAGTTATAAGTTGACGTGTCCCATGGAAAATGCTGCATTAATCTTGAAGTATTGCACTATTATTAAGACTACTTCCTCTAATTCTTATTGTTCCTCCATAACTAAGTGTACTACTAGGTGGACTTGAACCATTATTAACAAGATAGTGTAATGTTACATAATTCTATTTAAGAAGCATAAGGAGAGGGGTTGGTACAAGGCAAACTTTTCTATTATCTTTCCATGTCCACTACGAGGTTCTCATCATCCCTAAATAGTTGGGACACATCTGTTGGCCTTAGGATATGGTTTCCCATTAGTTCATTTGATTCTTTCTCATCCACAGTATCATTCTACATTGCATCCAACCTATCACTTTGTAATCACATATCTCTCGTAACCCCACCCCAGTGTGTTCATCGTAACTCATTGAGGTGCCTTGAATAATACTCCTTATTGAGCTATATTTTATCATCAACCCTTTATTTTGTAACCATTCACTCATCAACTTACCTTTCTCATTCAAATTATCCAGCTCTATCATCCTCACTTCACTACTCACTTCATCATTAATCTCCTTTTGAAACTCCTCATAGCCTTCTTAATTTTCTCACATCTAGTTCAACCACCACTGGTTAGTTATCTGTACCTCCTTAAAGCTTGTTAAACTTTCTCTTTAACGTTTGTGTCTTCCATGGTTATATGGTCCTTTGAGATCTCATATTTCCTAACCTCATTGTAACCCATTCCATAATGCAAGGTTTTACACCACCATGCTCAGTGGGTTAGTAGGAAAAAAAAATTCCTTCACCAACAACATTTTTATCCTTGTAGGGATTGTCTTCACCAATCACTCTCAAAACCCCTTATGAAACTAGTCCTTAGCTTTTTAGTACAACTAGTACAATTCTACTACAAACTAGACACAATGTATCCTTCCATTGTCTTCTCCCCCAAAAAGTAAATTGTATGATTAACTAAGTGATCACAACACTCCAAAGTTATTGGATTTAAGATTCAAATTACTTGTCTTCTTGTCTCCTCAATGGTGATGTAGGGATTCATCAATCATATGCAACCATTCAAACAAACTCACTAGAAAACTTTATCCATAAAATTTCAAAGATGTCTTCATACATGAATGTGTCCTTGAATTTCCATTCTCCAACAAAGCAGTGAGGCTTCCTCACTAACAAATATTTAGTTCTATTATCAAAAAAATCTTCCATTTGTGATTTAGCTAGTCATTTCTTTATTTTTCTAAGGCATGAGAATCATGTTGTGCTCCAAACGACATAACCATTTATGGGATCTAATTCGTAAACTAGGGTCCACTTAAGTGTCAAACAAACATTGTACTAGTCTAGCATTGGCATTATTAATTCTTGAAGCAAGGAAGGTCTCACTTAAGGAGTGTTACCAAGGCATTGGATAGGTGGGGAGATATACATAGTGAGTTTATCATGTTGTGATGCAATACTTTCAAGTAACATTCCATTACATTCATTTAACACTATGCAATCCATCAACAACCATAATTTGTCATATGGCTATGGTATGACATTAAATTAGATTGTTTTAACTTATATTAATAATGGAGAGAGATTAAAGAATTAATTTACATGTAAAGCATAACAACATAGCATATATATAAATAATTGGGGAGATTATCAATACAAAGTTGAAGATAGCTACTTAGACTGTGATTTAGACTCAACTAGTTGTTAGACTCGACAAATAGACATTAAGAGTAGGAAGAGTGTTAGGATTAGGATTTGATATGTGATTATGACTATGATAATCTTTGAGCTCATGATCAAAGACCATTTTTTAAAATAAAAGTTTCAACCTATACCTCCTATTAAACTTTCAAAATAAATTTCTACCTCATTGATAATGTTTGTGTAATATATGGTGACCATAAAATCAATTTTCAATCACATTTGTAATATCCATTTTCAACATATTTTTTTGAATCTAAAATTATGCTTTTATAAATAATTTTGACCTAGATTTTGATACGTGCTTTTACATATATTAGATTGGTTTTTTTGGACTAAATAATTATCAACCTTATTATCAATGTATTTTGCAACCCTTATTTAAAATAAGGGTGGATAATAAAGTCACACAATAGGTTTAAAAAACCTTTTCGTAATTAATTTCAAGGTTCATTTGAGACAAAAAAAAATGATTATGGTTGTATTTCTTGCTACATTATCTTCTACTACTAATGAACGATAAATATGAAGATGATCAAAATCAACACCATGAAAGGTAAATTAGTTGTCCTTGGAGAAGAGATATAGAGATTGTAGATGAGCATAGATTTTGGGCAACTAATGAAGCTTTCATCCATTAGTTATAATTGTTCATTGGTTGCTTGAGAGGCACATTTTAATCTTCCAAATTACTCTTAGAAATAATTCAACGAATTGGACTCTTTTTGCCTACACTAAAGAGCTTTTAAAGGGAAGAAAATCCCTAAGGCACAGTCAAGCATAGTAGGGGAAGATCTTCCTTATGTTGTGCAAGGAAGTGGAAGAGAGTGTCATTGATAGTTCCGGGTTAGATTATATGTGCAATGCTTTCTAATGATTGAATTAACCATTCCATGAGAGCGATGGGTTGGGATGAGCTAGTGGGATCCTATATATTACATTGATTTTCCCTAGTGACCTCATAACCCAACTTGAGGATGGCATCTACAGTGCATGCCTACAACCAAGAGGAAAACTTCTCATATGAAACTACTTTCCTTGGACCATTCTTAGTTCAAAAATAAGTGTCTATGAAATGTGATTGAATATTATTTATTATAATATGTTTACATGGATCAAGCATGTTATGTGTGGTCTGGTTTAATTTAAACATAGATTATTTGTTGTTATCAAAATGTTAATGAATGCTTGTTTAATCCCATTGCATTTTTATTACTACACCTTATGTGCACATTTAAATAAATTACAGACCTCCCTAAGAAAATCATATTTATGTTATAATGGTGAAATGGTCTCTCAAGAGCAGAAATTTTAATGGCCTATAAGTGGCTATCCATCCATGGCTAAAAATGCATGAGATGGAGATCCCATATCACTTTTTCTTACCATTTTGTTTTTGAAGTTATCTTGCATGTGTGCATTCCATTCATCCCATTATAGAGTCATATCCCAAATACAAACAACATAAATATGACATATCGACATTCTTGAGTTTTATTAGTCATTCGAGATCTAATATTAGATAAATTGATATAATTCTGTTGTAGCTCCATGGATAATTGAAATGATTCCTTTGACTGAAACATGTTATTAGGTTTAGCTTAAGATACTACAATTATTTTTGTTAAAGGCTTGATTGTTCTACCAAATTTGATTGTGATTACATTAGATTAAGTGGTGGATAATGAAAATATAGCAATTAAAACCATGATTTTTTCATCATTCCAACTTAAATAAAATCGACTTTGTTTAATGAGAAAATAGTGCAAGAGAAGATGGTGAGATACCATATGTGTGTGCTTAAGTGATCACATTACCAATCCAATCTATTCCATTAAAGCACACACCCTTTTAATGCTAGGAAAGTGTCCCACCTATGTTGTAAAAAAATAAAGAGGAGAAGGTTAATATAATTCAAGAAACTTAGAAAATTCTCTTTCTCCATAAAAGTGAGTAATAGGGTATGAATAGAGGCAAACATATTTATTTTAAAAAATGTTACTTAAATCTACAAGATGTAAAAACCTTATTCATTAATATACTCTTAATAACCTTATTCATTAATATATTTTTATATTTTATTTTTAAATTAATATATTAATAAGTATCAAAATTACCTACCAAAATTTGACATGCAAACATTTTAAAGAAATGTTCATGCTAACATAAAAATTCAACCTATATAAGAAATTCCTAAGAAATTTAGTCACACAGTAATTATCAAAGAGAAATGGAAGGTAAAATTTCAATGTAATTGATAGTCGACCATAATTCCTATGCACTATTAAACATCAACATGCACAATATTTTCAACTCTCCCACATAAGGGAATTTGAATTTTGTTCCCTTTTTCTCGTGTCATTTTCATTTTGTAAATTCTCATAAAATGTTCACTAGCTCATTCTTCAAACTATCCCAAGGCTATTTCTCAGAAAGCCACATTACATGAAATTGTTCAAGATTGTGGAAAATAAACCATTGATATGTAGAATCTTATAACACTCTTAGAGAGCCAACAATGGAGTAAAGCAAGCCAACCATGGAGATTGGGAAGTTCAAGAACTATCACACAAGATCTTATACAACATCTTGAATGACTTGCTAAAGAAAAAGAATAAATGAAAAGAGAAATTCCTTTGGATCATTATTTGATCTTGGGTGTTGAGGCTTCAAGTACTGCGGGTGAGATCAAGAAGGCTTATCTAAAAGCTTCTCTCAGAAACCATCCAGATAAGGCTGGGTAGTTTTCAATACGAAGTGACAGTGGGGATGATGGCTATTGGAATTAATTGGGGAGGAGGTCCGGAGAGATAACAAGAGGCTTTTCAAAATGATTGGAGAAGCATATGCAATTATTTCAGAACCTCACACGCAAATGTGCTATGCTGCTAAAGAAGAATAGAGGAAACTTCAGACAAGAGGAAGAAACATTGGATCTGAAACACTATTAGAGGCATACCATTACCAATATGAGAAAGATAATAGGCGACATCAAGATCGATGGGAATCGTGGAATGGATATACTCAATATCAATCCATTTCAAAACTTTGAGCTTCTAGAAATGCACTATAGCACCTCAAATTCACATTCCCATTCACCAGGTATGTATTCTTTCTTATCGCTACAATTCTAAAATGTCAATTCTATAGAATAAAAGGGCAAAGAAACTGGCAACGTCCATCAAACATTTCACAAAGAAGGCTGAATACTATCAATTGCAAACAACACTTTGTCCCCCCCCTTGCACCGCATCGCCTCACTTGAACCCTCTTTGAACCTCTGAGAGCCCACTTTGAATGATCCATGGTGGTATTGAATGATGTTCCCCTCAAAGAATAATTTATGTATGATCCTATATCCGTCAAATTTCGTTTCAATGATTTCAACTCAATGAAACTTTCTAGTGAGGCCTTGAATAGTTGATCTGCAGTCTCGTGTAGATAAACTAGTTGAAGGGATTCACTGGCTTGAAAAGAAGCTAAGAAATGAAACCTATTCACACCGCGACAATCTGATTCAAAAACTCTAGAGCTTAAAGGATTCCGAGGGGGTTTTGAAGGTAGTTAAATATCAAGTTGGAAATCTACACGGGTCAGTGTAGAGAGTTAGGTTTGAGATTGCAGAGACCTATAAATAGATCTGAAATTTGAAAAGTGTGGGGCCATCAACTACATCATATATATGAAGGAACCCTTTATTCCATCTGCATTGATAGTATCCTATAGAAAATGGTGGACGAGAACTTTCCTTCGACCCTTCCCATTCATGGTAGCCCTTATCAACCACCTAGTTGTAAATGCTGGTCTTTGAGCTTTCATATCAATCAAACCAAGCCCTTCAACCTACCTAGGAATTGTACAGATTGGCCATGATATTAGTAGGATATTTCTCTTTCCTCCATTATCCCTTTAAGGAACTTCCTAAGGAACGTCTCAAATATCCTCTGTCTTGTTCTAGAGGGGAAAAAAACCTAAGGAATATCTCTAATATACTCTGTCATGTTGTAGAGGGAAAGAGTCAGGAAACAGAGTAAATGTGATTTGCTTCCAAAACCTATTTGCAATGATGAATCTTCCTACAAGTGGTATGTCTAAGTTAATCACTTCTTAAGCTTGTTCTCAATCATGGTCAATATCTAGTTCCAGATGTTTTCTAAAGGTACATCAATTCTAACCAGAATATCTTGGTGCCTTATAATTGCCATGGTTGAATCAATTTCCATGTTATAACAATCTTGTGAGGAAATTCATCATAGCCAATCATAAGAACCTCTGTCATGATCCTCTCTAACTGTTGCTTCTAATATTTGAGTGAAAATGTCCAAACACTTCATTGCTCCCTCTATACAATTACAATGAGCTATCAGGTGAGATCACAATCATTTGTGAAATGTAGATTAAGCATCTTCTCTTGATTAGGAAGGATAATTCATCATATATTCCATTTCAATTAAGTAGCTTCAATTATATATGCATAAGTATCCAGTGAAATAACATACAAATAGGAAGCCAAAGGAAAACTTGTCTGACAAACCTTTGTAGAAGAATCACCTCTAACAAGTTCCCATTGAAACTTATTCAGGATTGTTATTTCCACTAGAAAAAAATCAATAATCTTCATTTATAAAAAAGTTTTCATGATTTAATATCTTCTGTTCTAAGGAAATTTGAATAATTACTTTTACAAAGAAATTCTAGAAAGACAGATGAGAAGATTTATAGGGAAAGTAGAACCACAATAAAATCCATCAGTTTCAATGTAATTTATTATTTTCCAAAGTTCCTACTATAGAAACAAACAATGTTGGTAACGATAAAAAAGTTGTTTTTCTATTTATTGTTCTTCCTTTCCTCAACTAAAAAACACATACTTTCTTGTGTTGTACTATTGTCAAGCACTTGGCGAAGATATCCGTGGACTAGGGAAATTTGAACAAAATATAATTTGGCTCATGTTCAATGTTTGACCTCAATTTTTTTGAGGTGAAACAAATCTGCAATCCTAGCCAAGTATGCATGCATCTTTCCAGCTGGTCACATGCAAGATGCATGGAACTAAATAAGGGAAGAGTAAATATTGGATGAGATATATATATTTGTGTGCCACACATGCATGCACGCATGCACACATGCACACAAACACACACACACAAACTATATCAGAGAGAGAGAGAGAGAGAGAGAGAGAGAGAGAGAGAGAGAGGTTGTCATCTATTTATTTATCTCTCTGAATCCACTGATGTTCATGGTTTCTGTTTTTCTCTTAGTCCACCAATGTTCAGAGATTTTGTGGTCCTCATTTATTTGAAGCAAATTTACCATAATTGAATTGACTCAGGGCTTGTTTTGACCCATCAATCAAGCTTGACTCAGTGCTCGTCAAAGAACCACCAAAAAGTTTTCATCTGTCTATTTTTTTCTGTGAATCCTCTGAACTTTAGTGTCTATTTTTCTTTGAGTGACTTATCTTCAAATATTTTGTCATCCTCATTTTTTTTGAACCAAAATTACCATATTTGAATTTACTCAAGGCCCATTTTTTCCCACAAGTCAAACTTGGCTAAGTACTTGGCAATGACTCATCAACCTGATAGTGATTTGGCATATAGAAAATTACAAAAAATGTAGTCATCAAAAATAGAAATTTTGGCATTGAATTTAGCGTGGATGAAATACAACATCATAACATTGAATATAATGCAAAGATAAAATATCAAAGTATATTATATATATCTATTATCAACATAGGTCAAAATTTCCATGTAACATGGTAGTAATATATGAACTAGATGGACAAAGTTCAAGTTGTTCAATGTCAAGAATCAAGTCTAAAATCATATGAAAAAATATTTTATTGCATATTAAATATAACAACCTAGGAATCAATGCCAATAGAAGGCCCTCTTGTCCCTTTCCCTACCTCAATGTTTTTTCTAACAACATTAATTCATCCACTGAAAACAATGGCTCTTATGAATCGTGACTCTTGGCCTTGCTCAACAGTCCACTTGAAGGTTGCTTCAACATTGTCCATGGAAATGGCATTAAAATTAGTGTTTCCTAACATGTGAAATGTGTTATGACTTGGGTTCAACCCATCAAACTTAGCTAAGTATTTCTATAAATCACTGGGTCAACCCAGTTCTGACCAGTTTGAATCAACTGGTCTAGGTTTGGCTGATTTTGTAAAAAAATGAGTCTCTTGTCTAATATGACTTGGTTTATTACTCCAACCTATTCAAACTGGTAATTTCTAGTTAACTTGGCCTAGTCTGGTAACTATGATTTGAACATGGTTGCGTCGCTACTATTGTAATCTCAACAACCTAGTGCTACTTTTCCAAAAAAGTATACTTCAAAAAGACAATTGTAAATAATGATTCGCCTACACAATGAAAAAAGGTTTCAAAAGAGATATAATGAATATTTGAATTCAAAACAAATATCTTGACACCAAAATTGTGAAAAGATTTCTTTGGATATAATAATGCTCAGAAACATTACTCTACAAAATGACTTCTTATCTTCCTGAGTGCCAATTTATTCAGGAGTTGAACAGTAGATCAGTTATATATGTAATTCAATCTAGGAATTTGGAAATCCATAAAACCTTTGGAGAAGAGCATTTGGATTAGGGAGAATATTCGGAAACCTGATGTTATCCCCATTTATGAACCTGATCTTCGAAGTTGTTTTGATTACAGGAAAATGGACTTAGCTCAAGGTCCAACATTGTGCGTTGTTTTTAGATACCATTTCCTGCTTAACAAAGTCTAACAAATAACTATCGTATCCTACACTTTCTCATGTTTTCTTTATGAAAGTTACCAGTATAAAAGTACTTTGAAATAATGTTATTCTTCTTGACATGTAGAAAGGGGAATTTCAGGGATTTATATTACTTTTCTAGTTGTTCTTTTTGCAATTTGTTTTTGTTAAACTACAGTGATATCTATTATGAAGTTCCATCACTTTGTTAGAGCTTACTTTCTTTGGGTGGTGCGGGGAACGAGAGAACCTCTTAATAATTAAAAATCAGTTGTAGAAGCTATTCGGCCTATGATAGAACATAGTTTCCAACTAGCACCATGGCATATCATTATCTCAACAGTGGGTTTCACTTACCTTTTGCAATAAAAATGGTGTTATTTTTAAAAATCTACCAACACCTTTTTTCCCAAGTGCCTTAAATATTACGCCTTTTGCTTTTTGGCTTCCTTATTACAGCTTCTCACCTACTAATTGGCATGTGATGCACTTACAATCAGATGAAGTGGTATGTTTGACATGGCATATTTTGACCTCTATTGGAGAGCATTATGACCTCTTTGACTTGGTGCACATACTATTTTATTTGGAGGTGGTTATGGAGGAGTGTGGGGAATGAAGGTTGGGATTTTGTTTGTGCATGGATCACCATCTTTGCCGCTAGGGCCCTTTGAGTCACTTCCAAACATGTAGCATGATGTTACATTTTGAATTGTGCATGAATCTCCTCCTTGAGGCCATTAATGAGATGTTCTTAGGAAATAATTTGTTATGCCATTTTTACGAATGGTTAATTACTCAAACATTGTTGTAAAGTGTGTGTCTGAGCCTATTTGGTATAACTTGTTAATATTCCCTAGATAGTGATCATCGCTTTCAAAATTTCCACAAATATCTTTAACAAACTGACTCTAGGTGATATAGCCCACATAGGATTCTTTATGCCACTCTCACCATCGCCATGATTTTAGATCTAGATACATGAACCACCCTGTAAGAAGTTTTATTGTATCATTAGTAATGCTCTTGAGGGTGAATTAATGTTGCATCTAGCCAACCGATTACAATGGGTCAATACCATCAAACTTGTTCAGATTCACCTTAAGAGAATTGTGCCATATGTTATAATTCATTGGTGTATTTTTCTGTGGAATTAAAGAGGGTTCTGAGTTAAAAATTAGTTTTGATTTAGAAGTTTCTTCCTGCTGAGCCTTAATGTGTTGTGTGGTTCGGCGCCTTCTTCTGGTATTAGGAAGGAATAAATAACTTGTATATTGATGTAATAATGTATGAGCATGCATTTTTAATCTAAACACTCTTTGATTGTTGTTTAGTGATAAACTCTTTAATTGCTAGTTTCTAAGTTATGGTGCCTACCAATGCCTAATTTAAAATGCAAAACACTTTCTTTGGTACAAAAATGGCATTCTTATACTTGATTCAGCTAGAAACTGTTTTGAGAAATGAGATAACTGTAAATAGATGTTCTAGGGAGGAATATATAAAATGGCACTTTCAAAATTATGTGAAGTTGTGAAATAAGATATCTATAAACATTGTTATTAGTAAGGAATACATAACTTGTATGTAGATTCCCAAAATACATAACTTGTATATATATGTATAGGCATGAATTTTCAATTTTTCATTTTGTAAACATCTTCATTATTGTTTAGTAATAAAGTCTCTAGTTCCTAAGTTATGGTTCCTACCAATGCCAAAGTTAAAATGGAAAAAACAATTTTCTGAGTAGGAATACATAACATGTATATAGATGTATGGGTGTGACTTTTCAAGGTTCCATTTTGTAAACTCTTTCATTATTGTTTAGTAATAAAGTCTCTCATTTCTAGTTCCTAAGTTATGGTGCCTACCAATGCCTAATTTAAAATGAAAAAAGCAATGCTTTGAATATAAATATGTCATTCCTATAATACTAGAATCAGAAAGAAAATGAGAAATAAGATAGCTATAAATAGATGTTTTAGGAAGGAATACACAACATGCATGTAGATTTATAGGCATGGATTTTCAAATTTTCATTTTATACACTCTTTCTTAATTTTTTAGTAATGAACTTTTTCAGTTTTAGTTCCTAAGCTGTTGGGCCTAACAATGCCTAATCTAAAATGTTTTTTTTTTTTTTTTAAGTACAAAAATGGTAATCCTCTACTTGAAAATCTACAAGAAAATGTTTTTGGAAACATTTCTGAGACGTTTCCTGAGTGTTTACATACAAATTTGATAGTGGAAATCTTTCATGTATGGAAAGAAGCTTGAAGTCAAATATTTTAGTGTTATTAATTGTATTAATTATTATAATAGAACAATTAGCCAAAGAATGTTGTTGTTTGAGTTCAAATGAATTTATACTTGTGTGTCTCGATCATTGAAATTCTACAACTTCTTACTTCATTATTTTTAATGAATTGGTTCGTTGTATGTGGTAAACCAATAGGGAAAAAAGAAATCTTTTGTAATATCTCTTTTGATTAATTAAATGCCGAGCTTTAAACAAAAAAATTAAAAAAAAATTAGATGTTTGTTTTTTTTTGTTCCCATAAATCCTTGACAAGGTTCTCATTATGTATCCTATTTTCTGTGGGGAAAGAGAATCTCTAAAAGTTTAAAATATCTCAACTCAAGATCAACTGAACAAACACATGATATACTTGTTGGGAAAATAGGCATTCTAATTTTTCAGCAAGGCTTCTAAAACATAATATCCCCATTTGAATCACAGATACTTTTGGTTGTCATTGAGGAATTGGATGACATGAATGCTTAACAATCCTTGAATTAATAGATTATTTTTTAACATAATAAGGTCTAGATTAGAAAATAAAATAGCCTACATGTCATTCTGTCATATTTTTCTAGCAAGTAAATATTTTTTGTGATAAAAAAATTGATGTAAGAGAGACTTTGAATTGTTTGTGTCCTGCAAAAGAGTAACCTTATTCTTATCTTTATTTAAGAGTTTGACATGATTACAACAATAATTTTTTACCAAAATTAATTTTCTAGGAATCTGGAGATATGATTTCTGGTCTTCTAAGCTTTTTACCGACTTCAATGTTTTATCTTTTCCGAACTAAAGTTTTTCATCCCTTTTGGGTTTTTTTGTTGTTGTTACTTTTAGATTAAACCTGTGAAGTACAAGAGAATCTCCGTTGATTTTGGTGTTTTCTTAAAGAACAAGGAAAAAAGGATTTATTCAAAGGTTGGGTGACAACTCTTCTTGGATACATTGCTCTGGGTGCTTGCAAGTTTGGATTTTATGAGTTCTTTAAGAAATATTACTCAGACATTGCAGTGCCTGAGTATACTGCCAAATACAAGACATTGATCTACTTGGCAAGATCTACATCTGTAGAATTCATTATTGATATTTCCCTTTGTCATTTTGAGGTTGTAAAAGTTGGAGTGCAAACACAACCTGGCTTTGTTAGATAATTATGTGATGGGCTTCCAAAGTTTGTTAGATGAGGAGGAGTTCTTGGGTGAGTTTTTCCCCCTTTCATACATATATTCTATCAATATTGAATAAACTTTCATATAGTATTCATGAAACTCGATTGTGTTTCCTCAATGATTGCAGTATGTACAAAGGTATTGGTCCACTCTGGGACACCAAATTAATTGTAAGTATCAAGTATTCACAGTTCCTATCATCATTGTATATATTGGTATAAGATAGATGATTATATTGAAGTTTTATATAGTAGTATAGTAACCTATGCTCCCTAGGGGTCAAATCTCTTTTTTCCTGCGTTTATAAATATATTAATATATAATGACGGATAAGTGCATATATTGGGTTTTTCTGTAAACAATATTTTGATAAATTATGCTCTTTTAGAGCAAAACTTTTCATTTTAAGATGTATTTTAATCTATTTCATTTAATTACATAACTTTTTAAGAAATACACCTTATTATTTGTTATCAAAATGTCCATTGAACCACTACTCTAAAATTGTTTTATTTGGATTCATTAGTGTTAAGATTGTGCACTATAACAAGTTTTTTAAGGTGTATCGTCATAGATGTCAATTTAAACTTAAGATTCTATTGACATCATTTTAGTGGACCTTTTGTTTATTTGTGCATGAATATATTTGCATGTTAAGTGCTAATATTTTTATATGGTTATCTACTTTATAGGCATGCCCCTTGCCTTAGTTTGGAATAGGTTTCCAGGATACCCATTAATTAGCACTACAAATGATCCTAAGCAAAAACAACTTCTGACCCACTTAGTCAACCTTAAGAAAAGGAAAAAGTTATAAGTACTTTGTAGAGAGAACCATGTCTTAGTTTTTCAACATTCCTTTATTCTTTCCCACTACGCATTTACAGTCCCTTGAACTGCCATTATCTCTTAGATTTTGTGTGCCTACCACAAATCTTACTTGTTTCCCTCAATATTATATTTTTAGGGATACATTTAGTCTGTAACTATTTTGGAGATTATTTTTTAAACTCTACTATGAAATATCGCCTATGGCAATCTGGATAGCCGACTTCAATTTTCACAACGCAACTTTTAGAGCCTTAACTTATTGAGATGTTCTTCCCTGCATGTTCAAGGATTATATTTTACTATTGTTATAACAACTATGTCACATTATAAAAGTATATTTTATCTGCCTTGTATGGATGACTCTATGACCTTGCTAATACACCTCTGGATTATAGTTCTATGAAGAATTTTGTTCCTCTCCCATTTATTAGGCTATCATAGTTTATATTTGTTTCCTAAAAGTTTCATCCTATTCTAACAGTTCTAAATGATGCAACATCACATTCTCTTTGACAAATCATTCTGTTGTTAAATCTTCTTGTTATGTATAACTGTCTATAGGTCTTCTCACTCTTTCCTTCCCTATCAATGTTTCTGAAGCATTCATGTTTTGTACATCTGATTGGATATTGACATGTTCTTTTTTCATAAGAATATACATATTAGTCCCAATTTTAGTCTGTCTCTATTGCCACTCCTTTTCATAAGTTTTCATCATATATGAATATATAAAAGGTAAACTTTATCCTCCCAGGCTTAAGGTGGTTTTTTGGTTGATGAGTTTTGAGCATCAAATAGTCTGGTAGTGTACAAGAGATATCATCTGCATCTTTTAGCACAACTTCTTTTTTCTTTTGAGTTTATGAGACTTGGGGTCTAGGTGTAACTTTTCACTTGGTAGGTCTTCAAATTCACTCCATGTCTTGGGAGGCCTATCTTGGTCATGTGTACTACAAGGCATGTTCTAAATCATCTCCTCTACTACCATGTGAATGTTAAAATCATGTTAATTACGCTGCATGCCTTTAATAGAGGCTAAGTCTAACTTGTACCTTCATCTTGTCCAATTTTATCTTTACACCATGGATCCTTTAATTTTGGAGTTATATTTTCTATTATTTCAAGTAAATTGTCTTTCCTTGGACTCTACATCCACCATGCTTTCTTTCTATGTAAAATCTATGAACAATTTGTTGGATACTACTTCTATCTAGGTGTCTTATTCACCTTCCATTTTTTTTCTCTATATATGTCTTATTTCATTATTATTCAGCACAAATTTTTGATCCCCTCTTCTAGAGATTCTATTGTATCTAAAAATTATTTCTTCCCTTAATTGCTACTCGAGGCATTTTTATTGTTCAGTAATACTTCTCCATTTGAGTTGACTTTCTTTCCCAAGCTTCATGTTTCTCCACCAAGTTATTAATATCTTCCTTCTTTTAATTACCTTCCTCAATCACAACTAGTTTTCTTATTCCATTCTCTCTTATCACTTCCTAAGTGTACATTACTAGTGCCATGTAATTCCCTTTAAATTCGTCATTTTTCTCTGAGTTTGTTTTTCTTTTTTCTTTTTATTATTCTCTATTTTATACATTTATCTTCCTCATCCATTATACTTTCTAAATTCAACACCATTCACTTTTAAATTCTTTAGTTAGCTTCGAGTTTCTTTTCATGTTTGACTGTTCTCTATTTTATGATTTTATTTTCCTCCTCCATTTCACTTTCTCAATTTAACTCCTAGTTTTTGGACCTTCTCTACACATTTGATCTGTAAATAGTAGGCCTATGGCCTATCCTTTAACGAAAACTGATACTCCATGGAATGAAATTAAAATTAGGTATTTGCAATTAAAAGTAGGTTGAGAACATGTTCAACTGCTATATATTAAAGTCGCAATGCCTTCAATTCTAATCTCCAACCCTAACTTTTGAGATGGGAGAGGATGTGATGGCACCTACAATTCATTTTTATCCATAAATGATCTTTGTGACTTTGGGCCTTTCCTCGACATCATCTTCTTATTGACCTCTAAATATGGTTTATGTTTGGATTCTACGTTCTCGAGCTTCCCAGAAGTCTAATTTCATGGCCAAAATGCAACCAAACAATTTTGAAGACAGTGATGCTTAGAATATCCTTAATCCCATGTCATTAGAAAGTAACCATTCAAATTTATGCATCATCATATAAAGTTCTTAACACACAATAAAAATGGTGGGTAACGACTCGCTCAAGTTAGGCATGGGTGCTCTTCTTGGGAGAATGTGAGAACCCAAGAATCTCATCAAAACCAATGCCAAGAAAAATTATTAAGCCAATGTAACCACCTCATTATCTCCATTTTCTAGTGTCCTCTTCCTCAATGCTTGATCATTACCTAGAAAAGATACATACTAAAATTCATATGCTTGTATGTTGGTCTCTCCCTTACTAGGTTGCTATCCTTATTAGCAAGTTTTCCATGCTCTATAGAGGCATATTAGAATCACCAAGAAGTTGGTGTCCTTTTTAGAGTGAAACTTATTTTCTTTCATTAAGGAGTATAATTTGATCCAATGTCACTTCAGGCCTCTACCACAAATTTTCTTCCAAGTGCTCTTATTTCAGAGGGTTCCCCATCCCTTCCTTACAATTATGACAAATATGAAACTATGTTGACAAACAATGCTTCCCATTTTATGATCTCTAGAAAATGTATCGTCTTCTCCTTGCAGTTCTTATTTGCTTCAACTTTGTGAGGTAGCTTGAAGAAATCCAAGATGAATGGATGATATTTTAACTAAAAGGGTTTGAGGAGCTCATGGGCTTCATTTGAATTGTCTTTAATCATAGATATAGTTCTGATGGTTATAGGTTTTATGGGTGACATCTTGTCAAAATCAAAACACCCCATAGCTTCCTGCTTGCAAATTTTGTTGGGATCATAAATTTTTCCATTGTTCACATTGTCTTCTAAGTTAGGCCAACGAGAAAAAATTGCTAGAGAAAAACAGATTGCCTCTTTAAATTCTGATTATAACCCCCATACTCAGGAGAATCATCAAATTTACTGTGATTCAAAATCAAAGTTTTAAAATTAGAAACATATCTTACTTTCCTTAGGAGATTGATCAAATTCTGAGTACAGATCTAGATTGGAGAATTCATCATCACTTTGTATCGCAGAGGTGTTTTTACAATCATTTCCATTATTTTTATCAAACAATATCCTTAATGGTATGCCCCTAGAATCCATCTTCAAACATGTTTTAGTTTTACAATTAATGAGCAAGTTAAACCTGTAGAATTTACTTCTGTTATGGGATGAGGCTACGCACAAAACATCCATTCAGAGGAATGACTAGGAAAATTCAAATTATCGTGCTTCAAAACGTAGGCTTACGACAAAACTCTCTCCTTTTCTTGTGTTCTTAAGCTTCTGTCATTATCTAAAACTGACAATTTGTCAAAATATATTAGATATGATCTGTCCTTGTTTTGGTTAAAAAAAATACATCCATATTTAAATCAGGGTTGTTGTGACATGTTTCTTCTGGAATTACATCGCTTTCCCCAATGATGTCCATGTTCTTGTTCTTGGATTGTCTATGAAGCTCAATTCTACATTAACAAGAAACCATCCACTTCAAATTTTCTGGCTTCCTCTTCCATCTGTGTTTGCATCAACCTCCTCAAATTCTAGCCTCAAAACATCCTTTACAACAACAATAGCATCATCCTCTTGAATAAGATCATGTGGAATACCCTCCATCAATGCTTCTTTGTCTAGATAACAAGGCCTTCCTTCTATAGTAAATTTGACAAATGTTGATGGGTTTCTTCCAAGATCTGTCCTTCATCTAGAACCATAAGTTCCTTCTCATGAAAACTGTCAGTTTCATTACTTTTCTCTGCATTATCATCTCTAAAACCTCACAAATCCCCTCTTGATCTAGAACATTCTGAGGAATACCATGGGGCTTCTCTTGCTACTGTCCTAAGATATTTTCTTCTTCATTCCTGATATGTGACAAGTGGTATCAGAGCTATGGGTGAAAGAGAAACCTCATGAAAGAATCCCTAAATCTTAGTTAGATCGATTTTTCTATATGTTGATTATACCTCTGTTTATGGAACCTTGATAGAAGGAAAGACTGCAATCCAATCAAAGAAATTTTGCATCAATGAAGAAGCCCTAGTCCTAAATTATCAAAGGGAAAAAATTAATCAGTTGATAAACAATAGAAATTCTAGGTCAATTGAATGCCAACCTATGGAAAGAAATTCTACTCTATTTGTTATATGCTCCAATGCTCAGCTGTTTGCAATCCCAATTTCACACAACATTCTACAACTCTTTCAGTGGAAAAATGAAGTGGGACTCTGTGGTCTTCTTTCAGAAAAAAAACACTTGATTAACCATCTTCATATTCCCATCACAATGCAATCAAACAATAATATAGTGTCTCATTTATACACAATGTTCTTTGTCTTTGTTACACCAACACATATCTCTATTTGCAACAAAAATCTATATCTGCCTCTTTCAACGAAACATATGTACATTCATAGTTCAATATGGGTGATACCATGCAATTAATGGATTCCATATCTATATTTACATTCCCAATCAAATAAAGAGACCCAGATATATGGTTGGAAGTCATTAATTGGTTGGACTTGAGAAAAATCAAAAGTTTGCCTCATCACTCTCCATATTGCATTTATAATTTATTTTTCAGTGACATGCAAAGAGGTTTAAGGGATTTTCTAATTTAAGGTTAAAAGTTTGTGATATGCATAAAATATCATGAAACATGGGCCTTATAAAATATCCAATGTGTTGGACCATCATGCCCCTAGCTCTAAATGGTCCACGCTCTTAAGCAACTACCCTCTCCTCTAATGTTCCTAATCCTTGTCTTGTTATTCCTTGACAACCTATCTTGCATTTCATCCAATATATCTAGTTCTCTTTGATGATAAAATCCATTAGAATCCTTTATTATTTTATAGTCCTTGGCTTCTTGGTCTTGATTAATTTCATTTGACCATATGAGTAATAGTGGGGGGTTAAATCTCAAGCCAATATAATGCACTCCCAACTTTTGCATTAACCTCTTGCAGAGAGGTGTTCTAGAGATGGTACTATGTAATTTGATATGTGAATGGAGATCTCTAATTTATAGGTTGGAACAAAAAGCTTGTTGTCTTATTTGGAAACCCTATGTATCTTCATCTCCTAATAGTCACAACATATCCTTTAAGTGTAAAATTACTTTTTATTTCTTTTGCTTCCAAATTTGTGCCACCTATTGGTATTCTATCAAGATATTATGAGCTATAATGATGGTTTGAGGGTTAGGGTCCTCTACCTTAATCCATAGGGGAGAAATCAGCTCTTTCCCAACTTCATCTTCTCTTGTTTACTCTCATTTCCTCATGCCTTAGCCAAGAGGCCAAGGAAAATATTTCGACATAACCCACATTGGGGTTAGGATCCCAAGAGGGTGAGTATGAAAATACAAGGTTGTGGAGGTAGAATTCACACAAACTTCCTTTCTCATCAATACTACAACCCCAACAATATTTGATGAAATATCTGGGAGTTTGGACATGAAATTCTCCTTACTAGTCAAAATGAGAAATATAATACCTACACCATTTATTTTTGAGAAAAAGAGAATATGTCCTTGTTCGTTGTCTACAACTAGTCACTTCCAAAGAAAAGTTTTCAATGGCTCCCAAAGAAGTTTCCATATCAGAAATATGATTTTCCACAACTACTATCACTCCTCTTGGTTTCTCTAATTGCTATTTGAGTTTCCTATTTTCTCTTTCCAAGTGTTCCCAATTGTTCGTCACTTGAATATTAAGGATCATCATATCCTCTCTAAGTTGGTCTATTTGATTTCCAAATTTTGTACTTCCTCTACTCCCTTTTCTATTGCAGTCCTCTTCCATTTGTAGGCCTGCCTTGGCCTTTTCTATTTCCAACATAGCATTCTTCCTATAGTCTATGGTCCAACAACCTTTAGATTATCTTGTTTTTTTTTTTCTCTCTTTTTTCCTTCTTCATGGTGCAATTTTAATTTTTCCCTCTTCCTGTAGCTCTATTCATTCTAAAAGATATTTTTTTGCTCCTCCAAGCTTGGGTTTTCATCTATATTTACTACATTTGCGGAAGATTCCTTCTATTTGGAGATAGACTTGGTCCTAGGCCTATGCTGCCTTTAAACTTGAGACTCGTACTTGATTATTTGTGTCCTTTTCTTAGGCTTAGGGTGTTCCCCCAATTTCACTACTGTGGATACAATCTTCTTTTCAGTTACCTTAGCTTAATCTTCTTCTTTTTTCTTAGAAGACAGAGAGTTTGTGGCTACTTTTTATTTTCCTTTCTTGATAGTTGTGATCCCTAGATCTTTTAAGGCTTCTTAGGTCACTGAGAATCCTTATTTATCCATATCTATGAACCCAATGTATGGAATAGGAGGTTCTGAGCTATGCAAGGCATCATAAACAATCAATTTAATGAGCCTATGATTGGCCAAATTCTCATGTTTCCCACCTTTCACCTTATCATTCATATAATTCAATGATTATAAAAGGAAGTAAAAAATGCTTATATTTTGAGATGGTTGTAGCGAGATTGGTGTCTATGTTGGTATAGTAGTTTCAACTGATATGGAAATACCACACTAAATATCCCAACATAAGGGATGTATTTCAGTATGTGGTATGCAACTTCATTCCAGGGAGATGGAAAACTCTTTCTTTTGAATCCATATTTATCCTCTATAAATTCCTTATTATCCAATAACAAAATTCTTTTTAGCAAGAGTTACATCTTGCCTCTCCTCGTTATCCCATGTTAAGCGTTGAGGAATTCATGTGATTCTATTAATTGTCTCCTCATTGATACAAATCACTAATCCTTTCACTGTGGTCACATAATATTCCCTGTTGTAATTCTAAAAGTTGAGGAAAATTCAAGGGGCATATCATCATCATCATCATCATCATAAACTCTTCTCAAAATATCCAAGCCGTAGATTTCTCTAAAAAATGTTTACAACCCTAATATTCTGATAAATTCTACCAACGTTTGTGGGTTCTCTTCTATTAAAACCTATCCCCATTCTATAGAAGAACACATAGAAGGTTGTTTTTGGAAATAAAGGGGGTTATCCCATTGTTTTACATTTGTTTGTCCTTTCCTTATAAACATGATTTTAGCATACTCTACTTTTGTTTATGGAAATTCTCATAAGAAGGGTTCTAAATTTTAAACAATCAACATATGCATTCTAACAACAACTGTAGTAGAAGAATTCGAAAAAAAAATGAAAGAAGAGGGAAAAAATACCAAATAACCTTTGCATTGTTGTTGTTTTCTTAAATTTATCTTATTGTCAATTCAACTGTATAGTTGTTCATGTAGCTAATATTGTATAAATAATTATTCTTCTTGTATCAAATTGATGAGAAGTGAAATGGCATATAGGCGTGGTTGAGCACAAAGGGTGGTGAAAATGAATTGGATCAACACCGATAATATAATCATAACCTTTAATTATGCACAAAGGGTGGTGAAAATGAATTGGATCAACACCGATAATATAATCATAACCTTTAATTATGTATTTTCTTTCATTGTTTGTGCACTTGACTTAATTATCTCTTCGGTTAAACTCTATTTTTTCTCCTTTATCCTCGATTGGTGATATGGCATTATGTGACCTTTTGGATGAATATTGTTGATGTCTCATATGACTATGGTATCTCTACCAATTACAAGAAAACATTTATATAATTTCCTCCTATCACTTCTTACGTGTAAGAGATGGGCCCCACTTGACTCGAGCTAGAGTGTTGAGCTCTCCCTTTTTTCTTTCTATATATAAAATTTTATGATAAAACAAATTGCAGACATTTTTGAACCGTATGCAATTACATTACATTGTATAAAAATATTAGTAAAGGGAAGCATCAAAGTACAATCATACCTAGAGGTGTTAGATAGGTGAATAATGGTGTAATTTATAGTATTGTACAATGTTGCATTTTATATGTTGAAACTACTACATAACTACTCATATGGGTTCCTATGGAGGTACAACGTACCACGTAGAAGTTGAGGCATTCCAAATTTTCTTTTTTTGTTGAGTATGCTTCATGCCTCTAGGATATTCTATTTAAACATCTTAAGACTTGGCTATGAAATTTTCAATGACTTGTAGGTTTTCCTCAATCTTGTAGCCTCCCTGTAGAAATAAAAGGAATGTGATGATTTTTCTTGCTGGTGAGCATTTAAGTGGAAATTTTTTTTTAGTGGATAGGGGTTAATGAAAAGTTATTAAAATGAACAAGGATGGATATGGAATGGAAAGAAAATAGAATCAGATGGAAATGGAAATAAAAACTATTAATGATGAGGTAGCCATGGTAATGTATGGAATGTAATGGTTTTGCTACAAGGTGAAAATAAGTGCTTTGGTGTCCTTGTGATTATTATTAATCTTTTTAAATTTGTTTATATCATTGTGCTTTATACTAATGTTATTTATGCTTCTCTATTGCACTTTTGTTCTGTGGTAGGATCTTCAATTAACGTATAATTTATTAATAGATAAGTTAGAAACTCTGCATGTAATTATCAATCACAGTTCATTTGGAACTTGTGAATTATTAATATAATCTGTTAAGTGCTAAATAAATTATAGTATTAATTAATTAATTACAGAGTGTTGGTGTTATTCTTTTCCGGTGTATCCTAATATGCACTGAAGATATTAGCTAAAGTTTGTGCTTACAATTATAACATATGTTTAGTGGTTACATTTCAAGATCCTTATTATTGATCATTCTATTTTGACACCTTGAATTAATTAATAACGAGAAAGAGTCCCAATTAGTTTTCTAGACCCAATAGCCGAAAGGATTCAAGCATGTAGCTCATTATTCATAATTGCATCATATATATTCATTGTTTTTTACTTTTTTCATGCAAATCATTCTTTTAGAGGCATATTTATATGCTATCACAACATATTTACATGTTTCACAAAGTGAGAAATCAATTTTTGGTGTAATTGTAAATTTTAATTTAAATAGGTCATTTATGGGCTATTTTCACTTCTAATTGAGTATCTTATACATATCTATTTTTCCCTCTGCCCAATTTTCATAATTTCATAACCATTATGTAGGGATCTACAACTTTGATGTTATTTTTCTTGTTTGGTAAAATATTTGCCAAGACTTTACAAAGTTTTATAATTTATTGAAAGTTGTAGAATTTACAATTATAATGTTTCAAGATCTAATTTTTTAAAGGATAATTATTTAAAGGGTGCTAACTCAATGTAAGAGCACCTGCTTTACAAGAAGGAGGTTGGGGGTTTGATTCCATCGTGACTTGATATTCATATGGAATGGCAATGAGAATTTTTTGGTGACAAAGACTGTTTTGACCATTACCAATGAGCTTATGGTAACATTTTTTTATCGTCACCAAAATATGGAATGGCGATGGTCAACAATTTCACTCTTATATATGTATTAATAGTGATGGCCATGAAAGGTCCATCACCATAAATTCTCATTGTTCATATGAAATGGTGATGGTCACTATTTTTCATTATAATTATTATTCGTGACGAACCTCGAATGTCACCACAACACTTTGGCGACGTTCAATTTTTGGTGACAGAGGCTCTTTTGACTATCACTAATGAGCTTATGGTGACATTTTTTGACCCTCACCAAAATATGAAATTGTGATGGTCAACAAACATCGCCATATATATGCATCAATAGTGTTGACCATGAAAAGTCCATCACAATCATTTTTTGTTGTTCATATGAAATGGTGCAGTCACTATCCATCATTATAATCGTTATCAATGACAGACCTTGAATGTAACCACAACACCTATAATTTTAGCGATGCTCAATTTTTTGATGGCAGAGGCTAAGTCATGTCACTATTCCTCATATGAAATGGTGACGTTCATTATCTGTCATTATAAATAATTATTGGTGATGGACCTTGAATGTCACCACAACACCTTTATTTTTAGCGACGCCACCTTTGGTGACGTTCAATTTTTGGTGACAGAGGCTCTTTTGACTGTCACCAATGAGCTTATGGTGACATTTTTTTACCCTCACCAATGCGCTTTTTTGTTAGGAAACCAGCTCACAAAAAAAATAGAAAAGATAGATAAACGCCTTAGAAATAAGCCTCTTTAAGGGGGCAACCTCCTTTACATTACACAAATGAACAATTTTTGGATGATACAATTGACAAGGCCTCCTTTCTATACATAGGAGTCTAAGGCGTCAGAATATAATTAGAGCCGACATAACAATAATAATGTAAGGGCACAATAATAACAATAATGGGCCTCTATGGGGCACAATAATAACAATATGGGGACTACATGGGCACAATATAATAAAGGAGTTGTACTGATAACAATAAGGGGTTACAATAGTAGCAAGGAAAATTTTAAGAACCACCCTAAATTTATATGTATAATAAATGGGCTAATCCCCATGATACATAGGAAAAATGGGAGGCGATTTTATCAATGATATAATATGTATATATAATTTTTTTGTCGAATCTCTCACCAGATTATATTATCTTGTACAATGATGAAGAATATTTCACTAAATTATAAAATCTTGTAAGATATTGGCAAATCTTTTACTGAATAATAAAACATTGTGAAGTCTTGGCAAATGTTTTGTTAAAGTATGAAACCATATATGATAATAAGAAAACATATTCATTAAACTGAAATATACTAACATACATGTTTGGAAAAAGAAACATAATTTTCTCTTCCTACAAACAATGTTCCAAGTTTCAATGGCCATGTTTGTCAAGGTTCTTACAATACACTCTTTCATATCCTTCTATTAATTTTGATAATATTCCACAAAAAAGTTCCTGTAGGTGTTGATATTGACAACGAGTTCTGTCAAGGTAGGAGAGATTAATCTTTTCTCTTCAACTTTTGTCAAGCTACCACTTTTTTCAAGTTATCAAATTTCTTTCTTATTCCATAGAATCCAACTGCGAGATAAAAAAAAAACACATCAAACTTGTTTACCCCAACACGCCAACAAGTAGCAAGCCCCAACTATATTATATAAGAAAGTATTAGGTATCCCAAGGGCTTGAAGGGGATCTAATTGAAAGAAGTGACCATTGTGAGAATCCTTCCAATAGATATATGAATATATAAATGTAGATTTATTATTATTTTAATTGGAAATCTTCAATTAAATAATAAAATTTAATTACGTCTCTCCCAATATAAATTGCTTATTAGAATAATTCACTACCCTCATAGGTCTCACATTTTTTTAACAGTGTTGTAACATGTAGATTAATTTCCTTTTGGGTGAACAATCTCCACCTTTTACAAAAATATGGTGCAGTGGCTCCAAGCCCTAAATATCATTAGGACAAACTAAGAATAGCACAGAAGATGAAAGTTTGTACAAATCAACTTATTTTTCAAGCAACTAATCCAACATGAGTACCTAAACTTTTTCATGAAGATATCATATTGAGAATGTTTGAAAAATGGTGAGAAATCTTCTGCAAGCGTGATGTGGAAATAGTGATAAGGTTTCATTGTTTTGAATTTCTTTTGTTAAATTAGAAAAAGTTAAAACCAATATTAATGGAAATATTGGTATTTTTTACTAAGTTTTGTGAAGTGACTAAATGTAGCTTTAACCATTCACCTTAAGATGTTTTTACAATATAATTTCCTAAGTCTATTTAATATCTTCATTATCATAAAAAAAAACCTATATCCATCTTAACTCCACATCTACCACTCTTAGGGGGATGAAATCTATTTATCCCTCTGAGCACTTGGTAGACCCAGAATTAAGATGGATCTAGGAGCATGTGTTTCCTCCTAAGAGGTCACAGGTTCAAAACCAGAGGGCGGTAGAGTATGTATGCCTTCATAGACTTAGCAATCAAATGGTTGCATGGAGGTGGGTCCCTTGTCCCACAAACAAGGGGGTCTCATACACCAATTTAGTGTCTGGCTTGGCTGTGACCTTAAAAATGGATTATTATTATTATTATTATTATTATTATTAAGATGATAGAATTTCCCCTTTAAATAGTCTATGCTCACATGAATACCATGGTATTACCATGGGTCAATACCATGGGTTATCATAAACCTAGAGCTTAAAAATTACTATTAGTAATTTATAAAAATTAATAAAATTATTAATTGATTTTTATTTTATTTTTTATTTTAACCAAGTTAAAATGTTTAACATACATTAAATTACAACATCCATTTTTACTCTTGATCCACCAAGCCCCGAGAGGGATCAAATATTTTTTTACTCTATGCTAGTTTTCATATCACGATATTTGATACCTCTCGGGGCTTAGTAGATCCAGAGTAAAGATGGATCTATGCTAGTTTAATTCCCCCATTTAAATAGGCTACATTAAATTACAACATCCATTTTTACTCTTGATCCACTAAGCCCCGAGAGGGATCAAATATTTTTTCACTCTATGCTAGTTTGCATATCACGATATTTGATACCTCTCGGGGCTTATTAGATCCAGAGTAAAGATGGATCTATGCTGGTTTAATTCCCCCATTTAAATAGGCTACATTCCACGTGAATACCATGGATCAATACCATGTGCCATTTTTATTTTTATTAATACTAATATTAGGGTTAATAATGTTTTCTTGCATGGTATTAATAATAATCTAGCCCATGGTATTTGGTCGATAGTATTTTTCCCATAGGTTTCACCTAAATATAACGCGTTTTTTGAGTGTTCGTAAATATAAGGTGACTTATGGAGTAAATCTAAAAAAAATGTTTTATTTGTTTACCATACCTCTCGTTTATTTATATTTTTATTAATTTACCATACCTCTTTTACAAATATGGTATTTGGCCCATAGGATTCACTTAAATAAAACCTCTTTTTTGAGCCTTCATAAATAGAAAGAGGGTTATGGACTAAATATAAAAATAGGTTTTATTTATCTACCATACGTCTAGTTTATTTATATTTTTATTTATTTACCATACCTCCACTTTATTTATATTTTTATTTGTTTACACCCTTGCATATATATAAGCTTATTTATGGAGTAAATATAAAAAATGTTTTATTTATTTACCATAACTCTCATTTATTTATATTTTTATTAATTTACCATACCTCTTTTATAAATATGGTATTTGGCCCATAGGATTCACTTAAATAAAACCTATTCTTGAAAATTAGGGCGAATGGAAGGTTGTAACTCCTAATTTCAAGGGCTAAATTTACCTTTTTTTACCCTCTCCCTTAAAATAAGATGAGCTATTTGAGGTGATTTGTAAAAATGTACTATGATACAAAATATTCGCCCACTAAAAATTTTAAACACCTTAATTTTGCATAAGGGCGAACATTCGCCCCTAAAATTTTCCATGACTAGTAGTATAGGGACCTAACATGCCCCTCTCCTTCAAAAAGTGTTTTCCTCAACGCTTGAGTAGTTCTGGATGCTTATGTATAAAATTATTTTCCTCCCATGTGGAATCTTCAGTGGGTAAGTTCTTCCACTTGATGAGATACTCTAAAATTGATCGATTTCGTAGCTGTCAGGTTCTTGTTTCTGTGACTGCTCCAGGTTCCAATATGATTTTTCCTTCTTCGTTAAGTTTTGGACATATTGTTTGAACTGGGATCTTCTGCAACCTTTGAATGAGTGGCCACACTTCTTCATCCTTCTTCCATTCATCCCTTGCTTCATTTATCCAATCTAGTTGGATAATAGAAATAGCACAAAACAATGCTTCGACATCCTCATCCTTTCTTGAAGGTTTATCTGCAACAACATTTTTCTTCCCCTTTTTGTATATGATTTCAAAGTCATAACCCAACATATTTGTGACCCATTTTTTTTGTTCTTCTAAAGATAATCTTTGTTTTAAAAAGTATTTAAGACTATCATGATCCATTTTTACCTTGAAGTTTCCTCCCATTAGGTAAGGTCACCATTTCTTAAGTGCATGTAGTATTGCCAACATTTCCTTCTCATAAATAGCTTGCTTTAGATGTAGCCATAAAAATACCCAATCGCCTACATGAAAACTTCTTTCACTCCGATGTTGATCTGTCTGCTGTTTCATTTGATTTTGCACCAAAGTGGCATTATCCTTTAAAAGTTGGAGAACTTGTTGTTGATGCTTGATGTGATCTTTCACTGCTTGAATATTTTTCTTCCTGACATGTCCTTCTATATTGAGAGTTTGAGGAATGGTAATTTCTTCCAATGCATTACAAGATATGGTCATATTCATTTCTTGATGCTCGATGTGATCTTTCACTTCTTGAACATTTTTCTTCTTGATATGCCCTTCTATCTTGATAGTTTGAGGAGTGGTAATTCTGGCCAACGCATTACAAGATATCATCGGATTCATTTCTTCTTTCTTGATGTCATCTTTCACTTCTTGAACCTTTTTCTTTTTGATATGTCCTTCTATCTTGAGAGTTTGAGGAGTGGTAATTCTTGCCAATGCTTTACAAGATATTGTCGGATTCATTTCTTCTTTATCTGGGGTTGGTTCCTGGTGTATATCTTCCTATTTTGATGTTTCTTGATCCTTCTCTTCCTCCTCTTCATAATCTATGCAAAATAATTTCTTCTCAGCACAGTTATGACCTTTAGTGTATTTGCTATCACAATTGTAACAAAGCCCTTTTTCTCTTTTCTCTTCCAATTATTGTGGTGTAAACGTTGTAGGTTGTGGAAGGCTAGGAGAAAAACACTTCCATAATTATAGTCGTGATTGGTTGGATTCCTTTCTTCCATAATTTCGGTTTCAATGTTTCTTGCCAACCTGAATGCCTTCTCCAATGAATCAGGTTCCCAAAGACAAACCTCGTCTTCAATGTTATCCTTTAAAGTCTCTATGAAGATATCAATCCTTTGCTTCTCTGGAATATCATTTACCCTTATATTCAATTTTTGAAAGTCCTCAATGTGCTCTTCCATTGAACCCTTTTGTTCGAGATTTATCAATTGGCCAAAGAAGGTGTTACTATTTATATCCTCATAATGTGCTATCATTTCTTTTGTCAAAATTGATCAAGTGACAAGTGCTTTACGAGAACAAAGCCCTTTATACCATAAAAATTGATTTGGTTCTAAATATAAAGATGAAATATGTACCTTTTGTAATAGTTGAATCTCATGTAGATCAAAATATTTCTCCATCTGTAGTATCCAATTTACTGGATCCTTTCCATCAAACTTCCTCATATTTCCTTTTCTTGATTTTAGGAACTTGATCTTGAAACGACTGTAACTTGGTAATTTCAGATCTCCAAGTTCTGAAATTGTGTCCTGCAGTAGCCCTCAGACTCCTCTTTCTAGCCCTGCAAGTCTAATTAGAATTATATTCTCCAAGAAAGAGTTATGCCCAATCTCCTAAGATGACCTGATTATATAATTTTTTAGTAGAAAAAACTTGTATGACGTGCCACGTGTCACTGTTTCGACCTTTGGATCTAAAAAATATACACAGAAAACTATAGTCTATCCTCTTTCTCTAACTTCATACGAAATTTCAGTTTGTTTCTCAGAGAGAAAGTTATGATAATTTTCCCAAAGTCACCTCTTTAGAATGTAATTCGGGAGTCTGCAAAAATCCTAACTTCCTCGGATCATATATCTAAAACTATAGCGAGACAAGGTCTGAAATTTAGACCCGAGGTTCAGACCAATTTCTTCTCAAATGGTTTTTTTTTTTTTAGCTTCTCAAACTTCGTAGAGAAAAAGTTATAGCACAAAATCCATGATGACCTGTTTTAGATGAAATCCCGAAGCTTGAAAAAACCCTAACTTCCCCAAATCATATCTCCGAAAATATACCAAGACAAGACCCGAGGTTTAGCATGATTTCGTCCAAAATGGGTTTTTTATGTAGCATCTAAAGCATCACAGAAGAAAAGTTATAGCGAAAATGCCACGATGACCTATTTGGAGCAGTGAAACCCTAGAATCCAAAGCTCTGATACCAAATGTTAGGAAAATAGCTAACAAAAAGATAGAAAAGATTGATAAATAGCTTAGAAATAAGCCTCTTTAAGGGGGAAACCTCATTTACATTACACAAATGAACAATTCTTGGATGATACAAATGACAAGACCTCCTTTCTATATATAGGAGTCTAAGGGGTCATAATATAATCAGAGTCGACATAACAATAATAATGTAAGGGCACAATAATAACAATAATGGGATTCTATGGGGCATAATAATAACAATATGGGGATTACATGGGCACAACAATATAATAAGGGGGTTGTACTAATAACAATAAGGGGTTACACTAGTAGTATAGGGACCAAACATTTTTTCTTGTAGTTCTTGTCATACATTTTTGGCCACCCTACCTAGTGTTTGAACCACAACGCTAATAACACTTCACATTATAGCTCTAATTTCATTTTTATTGTGTATCTCTCACCCATTCAAGTCTAAGTTTTAAACCATAGCTCTGAGACCACCTTGTATTAAAGCTCCAATTTTCATTCATATGTTGTCTCTCTTACCCATCCAAGTCCAATGTTTAAACCACAACTCTGATACCACCTCGTAACACACACGTTGTATTAAGGCTATGGGGCATAACTAGAACTGAACTTCAAGGCTTATTATTAATATGCAGTTATTAGATTTCATCTTTCTTCCTTAAGCTCAAATCACGATTATAATACCTCCATCATCTTCTACTAATTGATAGCTTAGCAAAGATATAAATTTAATTTCATTTCGAACTCTCACCATAAAGGTATTCCCATTTGAAAATTTTCCCCTTCTAAGGCCACATCACCTTTTTTATAGCCAACATTGTAGACACACGGTGACCTTTTCCACATGTCACTCCCACATTGGTCCTCATATGTTACCTAAATGTCATACTAGATCCCTGGCATATCAAGATTTTCTATAAAAATTACACTATCTAGTCCTTTGGTGTTTCAATATGTCAATATTTTGGTGGCCTCATATGTTGGTATGGTAATACGTCGCCATTCTTTACGATTCCTAATATTATTATGGAGACCACTCAACATGCTACCTCATCGTTTTACCTCAATTGATGTCTCACATGTGGCAAGTGATGACATACTTGACACGTGGCACTGCTAAAATGTATACTAGTATATTGGGATATCGACGATTTTCCAAAGTGAAACCCTATGAAATCCTAATATGTTGATATGTTGATATGGAAGCTCAACCTACCATCTCATTCCTCTAACAATTAATCACAATTCAACACATGATGTATGTTCACCTATTCTCTACCACATGGAATTATTGACGTGTGCCACATATCACTCATAATTGCATGGTTGGAAAACCAAAAATGTTGAATTGTTGTGACATGTGTACTCCACCTAGAACCTCCATGTCATCATGGGTAATGTCAACATTACTTCATTCCTCAATGCTTTTGATACTCCAATACCTCTTTACTTATGTACTTTTAGGTTTTCATGTTGTCAAATGACATACTCTATCAATAAAATGCTTATTGTCGATCAGTAGCTCATCAATTGGAATTGTGACATACCGGTAATTCCCACATAATGTGTGTTTTCCAAATCCGTTGGTAGCCTAATATCTCGGTAAGGCACCTACTGACTAGCTCTTGGTCAGAACCCTCTTCTTGATCGTATGGCCAAGGACAAGGGATGAAGCCTTAATCCCTAATTTCCAAGGAATAAGCCAAACTAAAGGGAATTACATCCTCGAATTACCATGGAGTGCTATACTAAGGGGTTAAATCCACAAATTTATCATTGGCAAGGTATACTTACAGAGGGAACTCTTAGCCTCATATCTCGCCAACTCCTCACATGAAGCGAGAGATGTCATTGAACATAGTCTATTCCTTTTCTACTGACAAAGGAAGCATTTCAATAGCTCAACATTCCAAACGTATTTACATTCAGGCTACTAATTCCTCCTTTTTGACTTGGAAAATACCAAAAACCTTCAATCCAAGGCCACTTAAGCTCTTGTTTAAAATTTCCACCAGTTCAAGAGTTCTTTGGTGAACTCTTCAATGTTGATCATAAATGTTCTAAGAAGACATTGTCGTCTTGAGTCTCCCCTTTTTAATCAAGGCTTCTCCTCTTACCTAGGACCCACCATTAACATGACCTTCTAATCTTCATGCAAAAATATGTCTCCTCTGACCTATCCAAGCTATTATAAAATTTCGAATTGAAACTTATAAGGAGATCCTTAAACCCAGGTAGTTATCAAGGCTATCCAATAGTTAAGGGGATAACTTCCCTTGTTTTCTCAAACATATTTCTCCATTGGTCAAGGTCTATAACAACTAGGGAGATAAATAATGACTAGGGACATCGATCTATCGATTATATCCCCTCCAAGCACATCATAAGATAACATAATCGTACATAATTAGGCATATGAACATTATACATCTAACATAATCCTTGAAACCAAATCTACCCTATTATTTAGGTATAACTGGTAATTTACCAATTCATAACATAAGTAAGCAACACACAAGTTATGTTAGGAATTCAACATGAAAGCTTATAAACACACAGTTCATTAACATTTATTCTATTTATTTGCTCAATATTACATTAAAAAAATTAAATTCCTGAAGGAAAATGTATCTAATTAGAATCAAATGTTGTCAACAACTAATGAAGGTTGAGCCATGTTCCACCCCATGATAGACTTACCTACACTACTTTCTCTCTTGTGATTGGCCACCACTGAGCTAGACGAAGAAGTCATGATGAAAGTTCTCACACAACAATCAAAGGTGGAGTTATAAAACCAATATCCTTCATCCAATTAGATTCATTATTTTTATTTTCTCTATATCTTCTCGCTCTCGCATTCTTATGAATGTCAATTCTTTCTGCCTCTTTGTGCTCTTTGTCTTCGCTTTGTATTGTCATTCCACTGTTTCTTCTTCTCTTTCTTTCACACATACCAATGTGTCTTTTCATTGTGGACATACATACATAAGTGTTTTCTTTCTTCGTGAGAGAATGCTTCATTCCCTTCTTGAGCACAACTTCACCTTCTCTATGAGATTCCTTCCTTCCACCACAAGAGATTTTTTCCCCTGTCCTCTGAAGATATTTCCTACCTATGCTTCTTTCTTTCCCTTTCATTGTCTTTCATAGGTCAACGTTCTTAGATTTCTTCTTTTATGGGTTTATTGTAAAGACTTCCCATGTTTTTCATGTCAAAAAAATTTGGTACATCCCAAAATTCTTCTCAATGATAGGTTACCTAGTAGTTTTAGTACTACTTCCCACTCCTCTCATAACTTTTGGCAATTATTGCCACACCTTCCATTTTCTTGGGAATGATTGTCAATCTTGACCGTTATGAACATTTTATTTAGCCAATAATCCTTTGGAAAATATCAATTCTCCAAATCCCCTTTTTATTGACTTCCCTCTTTCTCATGACTTCTCATAATTCATATTGTATCAAGGTTTCATGGCTTCATCAACTGGTATTTAAAATATAATTACAATTATTCTAGATTAGTAAAATAATTAATTACAATTATAAGGTTATTGAGATTAAGTGTCCATATATTATAGATATGTTGCACCTTCTTATTAAGTGCCTATTTCTTTTTTTTCTATTCCAGGAAAAGAAAAAAGGAGAGCACACACCTCACGTTTTAGTTTTAGATTTTCTCCACAAAATATTCTACTAAAATATGCATAATAGTTATAGTCATTAAGAAAAAGCTATATATTAAACTTATTTTTGTATGGTGATAATGTATTAAAAATGCGCAATACTACAAATACTTAGGTAACAATTTCATGAATCATAAACATTTAGAAACTTATTATAATGTTATAAATGTTAAATATATATGAGAATTTTTTTTTGAACATTTTTAAAAAGTGTATATATACAATATCCTTCATAAACCTAATATAAAAGTGAGCAAACATTAAAACTTTTTAGAGTTCATAATTATAAAGTGAAACCAAGTACTTTACAATATGGTGGTGGTGGTTAAAGACGTCATTAGATATTTACATCGTAAGTAGAAATTTTGAAGTTAGACAAGGTAGGCATCTTATTATTCTTTTTAATATAAGAATTAATTAACGTAGACGCAAAGGAAATTAAGATAAAAATTATGAAATTTAACTTATTGAAGTGTATCTCAAAAAAATATTGATTTCACTAAATGTCATTTTTATAAAATATTTTTTTACTAAATGTCATTTTTATAAAAATTTAAAGCAAAATAATGATAATAACAGCCGCATTAATTTCTCAAAATTAAAATGATCACTATCATCAACTTTTATAAAATCATAATCTCATTTATGATATATAAAATATAACACATCATACCATATAAAACGATAATTTAATTTTTAATATCATTTACTTTTATAAAATCATAATCACACAATTACATTTATTTTTACTTATTTAAAATCTAAATAATAGAAATTCCTTTAAGATTTTGAAAAAATCAAACAGAAAAAAGAAAGAAAGAACCAGAGTGCATGCATTTAGGTGGCAATTCTTATTTTCAATCTTATTGAAATATAAATGCGTTTGACATGTCAGGAGAATAGGAGTGCTAACATGTCAAAATTAATTTTGAGAAAAATATAAATACAAAGCATCTCTTATTCCCCTCCTATGTCAAACCGCATTTATATTTCAATAGGGTTGGAAATAAAAATTGCCCATTTAAACTATCGCTTGCAAATCGACAAATACGGACAACTATATTGATGCCACTCAAGCAAGTTCCAAGAATGGGCATACAATAACGTACCAGCAACCATAGATTTTTTCTTTTACCAAACCTAATGTGTTGAAACTTGAAACAATTTCACGGTAAGTGAATAGAAGAATTAAGAAAATAAAACTGTGCAGGCTTTCAAGTAGGGGCCATGTCACAGTCGTCCCCCCTGCCATTGATTGCCGCATAAAACCACTCAGCGGCTGCTCTGATTACTTTTGTCAGCACACCGTCAAAAAAGACAAAGGGTTCTTGTCAATGCATTCATTGATGCCAATATTTGCCTTAAAAGATAATAACAATCTATGAAGTTTCATGACAATGTATGAAGTTTCAAAGTATCAATGGTTGTATAGGGTTAGTTGGATCTACATTAATTCAAATCCTACAATTTATACAATGCCTCTTTATCGTACTTTTTGGTTAGGGGAGTAGCTGATAGGAAAATATATATAATTAAAGAGCAGTTAAAATTAGGTTTGTCAGAATTCTAATCTTAGCTGGCCACGTGAGGTTGGGGAATTCTGAAACAACAATTGAAAATTTGATGGTTCAGAAAATGCCTGGATTTAGTCCAGGGACCAGAAAGCTGGTGAGAAACGACATCTGTGACGGAAGTTTTAAACATTATGAAAATGCCTTTTAAAATAAATATATACCGATGAATATCTTTGCGGAAGAGTGTGCCATTAGACGACAGCTGATATTTAACTTTCGTTTTGAAAAGTTACAGTGTCGTCGTATAAAAATTGTGAATGTTCCAGTTTTTTCATGATTTAAATTTGTTTGCCTACAATTTTAAGATTCGAAATGATTTCTCCCTGAAATTGGAAAAGGTCAGTGCGACCATCTCTTTATCTGAATCCAGAGGGTCAAGTCGTTATGGAGAGTAATTAGGATTCGATAGCATAAAATAAATTTTCATTTAACAATAAAGCAGATTTTTTAGACTAAATTTCTTCTCCGACTATCTTCAAAAGGATGAACATAATAGATCGCGAAGCTAAGACATCAATGTCCCATGAACCAGAAGAGATGAAGGGGATGCAAGATAAAGGAAGTTGGAAGACGGTAGAGAAAAAAAAAGCTACAGCACCAATTTCGCCAAAAATAACGAGGAGCAAGATAATTAAAAACTAAGAAAATTATAGGTCCGATAGACCAATTTAATTGGTCTCAATGGACGTTAACCATCATCATCATCATCAATGTTTATTATCACACATATTAAAAGTGGTTTATAATTGACATAAAAGAAAGTTTCATTTAGTGTACATATAATATTCATATTAATATAAATATTTAATATTAATTGAAATGATAGAAAAATGAAAGACGGAACGTGTCACGCCCCTACACCTGCGGTGATCTTCCAACCGCTTGTAGCGAGGTGCGGCCCCACCGAGCGCTTTCTTTTTAACAATACTAACACCCGTGGACTACGCCTACTTCAACATGAACATACTTAGCTTATGTTTTTGCAACTGAATAAAGCATTATCCTTTATACTTTAGTGAAGACCATTCTCAATTATTAACCATGTACAATAAACCGAGAACATCAACAATAAGCAAGTACAAAGGGAGGGGCAACTCCCAGAAAGTCTGCCCAACAATATATTATAACAGCTTCTTTAATATTACAATACAAGTATGCTTGGCAATCTCCAAGCCAATACTTAGAATAATTTCATAAACCAGCCTTTTACAAATTATGTGCACCTTTGCACAAAGTGGAATGCTCACCCGAGCCACCTATTTCACCTTGTCAAATCCTGCACACAATTATTTGCACATAACTCCCACCTCGGCACGCTTGCCTCACCCAAACCGCACTTAAAGTCAAAACTGCACCTTAGAAGCGCTGCACATGAGATATGCACAGTCTTCTTTACCCCTGCGCTGTTTTACCCCTTGTGCGTATGAATAGTGCGAAGATATGTTGATCGAATGAGGAGCAGCCTCCCCATATATATACGCTTCCCATCATGGCACATAACCTTGGGCCGACATGTTAAATAATACCATGAAGCTCTCCACATAATATTTTATGATGTCGGCTTGGGGGTATGCTTTATGTTCAACGCATCAACGTATAAACCTTCGTGCATCCCTTGTAACATATGCGTACAAGCGTGAAAGGCACTTAGTCATTTTTTGTGCATTTCTTAACGTCGCATTTATCGTCGCAAACTGACCGCATATCGTCGCACTTGTGTCGCAAACCGTCGTTCAGCGCGCCCGCGCGCCCGCCCGCGCCCGTGCACGATCGCCCGCCCGGCGCCCGTCGCACCCGCAACCGGAGGTCCTAACATTCTCCTCCACCTGAAATCATTGTCGTCCTCGACAACATACCATCATCCATGATGTTGTCTTCTCCACATAAGGCAAACATCACCGCAACATATGTAGAACCACTGTCATCTACAATATGTTGTCCATGTGTGTGTCTCCTCCAAAGTGAAGAGATCATCTCATCAAACCGACTCTCGATGTGCCCCATTCAGGTCCATGAAGCCCTCTCCATCATCTGCAATGTGCCATCCTCAAGTCTTCATAGAAACAAGTATGCACTTGTCTCACCTATCCATGTGCTGCCCATGATCCTCGATCAAATCAGCTCTCATGTATAGAAAGTCGTTGAGTCTCGGCTCAACCCATGCTCAAGTGTATCACCAAAGCATCATCATCATCATTGTAACTTCATTACCTCAAAGTGCCTCTTATCGATCCTCTACATCAAGTCACTCTTCCAAGCCATGCCCATACATGCACTTTGAAAGTATGCATCCCATACTGCATCAAAGTCACCTGACCTCAGCTCCTCAATGTATTAGATCTTTAAGTCCACCATACATGAAGTCCCTAATCTCATGGCCTCATGAGCTCCATAACTCATCCCCATGTAGTAGGAATGCTCCATAGCTGCTCACAAGTCCATCCAAGTCTTCAATCAACTCTTGATGTGCCCCATTCAGGTCCATGAAGTCCTATTCATCATCTGCAATGTGCCATCCTCAAGTCTCTAATCTTATCAACTCTTGATGTGCCCCATTCAGGTCCATGAAGTCCTCTCCATCATCTGCAATGTGCCATCCTCAAGTCTCCAATCTTATCAACTCTTGATGTGCCCCACTCAGGTCCATGAAGTCCTCTTCATTATCTGCAATGTGCCATCCTCAAGTCCCCATATCACACTAGCAAGTCCTCCTGCATAACATTCCTGCCCTAGCACTCCTCTTTGGATGTCCCTTGACATCTCTACAAGTGCTTCCACAAAATGTCCTTGCATAGGTCTGCCATGCTCCATGTCTTCAAGTCTCCAACCTGATGTCCATGACTAAGCTGCCCATGTAGTCCAACCAAGTAGACACATCACAACATCTGTCCATCTCATCCAAGTCTTCGATCCTCGGTTTAGTGAACTCGGTCACCCAACCATCTCATCATCATGTCATGAGTCCCTTCATCATAGCTCCTCCACCAAAGTGTCCATCAAGACTTACTCTTGGTCTCGGCCATGACAAGTCCACCCAAAACATCACAATTGTGTGCCCTTCTCAATCTATCTATGAGTCATGCTGGGCACTTAGCCAATCCTTCATGTGGCTAAAGCATGACCCAATCCTCCACAACGATCATCAAGTTCCACCCTTGTCCCGGGTCCTTGCACCTTTCATCACAAAGTCACAAGTAGCCCCAACAAGCCCTGCAATAGTTGACAATCCTTGCTCTTCCATACAAGGTTCCATCATAGTCATCCATGGTAAGATTTCCCCTTGCCTTGGCAAACTCACTTTTTCCTTCACTGCACATGGTCCATCTCCCAAATGCCCAAATGAAACACAAGTATCATTACTTACTTTATCATCATGAGGCTCCTCCATGTGAGTGACCTCATCCATCCATGTTGACAAACTGCATGATCCTGGTTCAACTTGATCAACCTCAAGTTCATCCTCCATCATAGTCATGCCTGCAACATCTTCATCACAGAAGGGGACAACAATAGCCTTGTTTCCCTTCAAGAAATCTTGTCCAAGTATCACATCGAAGTCGTTCATCTCCATCACTGTGAAGTCCAACTGACCCTTCCAGCCTTTCATCTGCACAGGTATATCATGTACCAAACCTGCCACCTTAGCTCTAGGGTTTACTGCCTTGACCTCCATATCTGATGGGGAGATCATCAGTCCAGCCTCTTTTGCTAACCGTGTCGTCATAAAGTTATGTGTAGCACCTGTGTCTACCAGAGCTTGAATGGTCTTGCCATGAACCATCAAGTCGATGAAACCCAGACTGTTCATCCATGATTTCTCCATAACCTTATCTGCATCAGCTTCACCCGCCATGAGCAACCCTGCTCACCAGCTTCGACCGAGCTCTGATACCAACTGTCACGCCCCTACACCTGCGGTGATCTTCCAACCGCTTGTAGCGAGGTGCGGCACCACCGAGCGCTTTCTTTTTAACAATACTAACACCCGTGGACTACGCCTACTTCAACATGAACATACTTAGCTTATGTTTTTGCAACTGAATAAATCATTATCCTTTATACTTTAGTGAAGACAATTCTCAATTATTAACCATGTACAATAAACTGAGAACATCAACAATAAGCAAGTACAAAGGGAGGGGCAACTCCCAGAAAGTCTGCCCAACAATATATTATAATAGCTTCTTTAATATTACAATACAAGTATGCTTGGCAATCTCCAAGCCAATACTTAGAATAATTTCATAAACCAGCCTTTTACAAATTATGTGCACCTTTGCACAAAGTGGAATGCTCACCCGAGCCACCTATTTCACCTTGTCAAATCCTGCACACAATTATCTGCACATAACTCCCACCTCGGCACGCTTGCCTCACCCAAACCGCACTTAAAGTCAAAACTGCACCTTAGAAGTGCTGCGCATGAGATATGCGCAGTCTTCTTTACCCCTGCGCTGTTTTACCCCTTGTGCGTATGAATAGTGCGAAGATATGTTGATCGAATGAGGAGCAGTCTCCCCATATATATACGCTTCCCATCATGGCACATAACCTTGGGCCGACATGTTAAATAATACCATGAAGCTCTCCACATAATATTTTATGATGTCGGCTTGGGGGTATGCTTTATGTTCAACGCATCAACGTATAAACCTTCGTGCATCCCTTGTAACATATGCGTACAAGCGTGAAAGACACTTAGTCATTTTTTGTGCATTTCTTAACGTCGCATTTATCGTTGCAAACTGACCGCATGTCATCGCACTTGTGTCACAAACCGTCGTTTAGTGCGCCCTCGCGACCGCCCGCGCCCATGTACGATCGCCCGCCCGGTGCCCGTCGCACCCGCAACCGGAGGTCCTAACAGAATGTCTCCCGTTAACAACTAGGCGAACAAATAATATTTAAATTTAATTTTTAACTATTTCATATCAAACTGAAAATAGATTCTTAAGGCTTAATAAAAAGATCGATTTCAAATTAAATAATTTCGAGGAAAATCTGGTTAGTTTTATTGTTTTTTAATTAAAATTTAGAAGTTGTAAACACCAGTTCCCTTTTTCCTTTTTCATATTTTCCTTACTAATTTTGGGAAAAGTAATTTAGGCAAAATATAAATGTTATTTTTTAAAATTAAATGATAAGTTAATAAATTTTGACTATTTTTATATTAAGTAATAGATGTCATATTAGTATATAATTTTTTTTTTGGAAACAATTAATCTATCTATATGTAGCTATTTGACTACTAAAATTTATAAAAATATATCTATTCTATTTCTAATGTATAACTTATCAAGAAAATATATACAGTCGTAGTCAATAAACCATTATATATATATAAACTTTACTTTTTAAAATAAATATAATTTCTATATATATATGATATTTAATTTTAAAAATAGATATTAATATTAATACTTATTTTTAATATTCATATTAATATTTATTTTTTTAAATATATAAAATTAAAATTTAATATATAAATAAAACATTTTATACTAAAATAGAAAAATTATTAGATAGATATTAAAATTAATTTTAATATTAAATAAATATGTTAAAAAATAAAAATATACTTACATTAATAAATATTTTATTTTATTTTTTATTTGGGAAACAATTAATCTATCTATATATAGCTATTTGACTACTAAAATCTATAAAAATATATCTATTTTATTTCCAATTTATAACTTATCAAGAAAATATATATACTTGTAGTCATTAAACCATTCAATATATATATATATATATATATATATATATAGTGTAGAATTTTGTAGAATTTTTCTATAAATCAGCTAGCTCTGATACCATGTAGAAATTTCCACTTGTAGAGTACCTGATAATACAATATATTAAAGCAAAATACTTGATCTATTTCTACAACCAATTTAGCAGGAGCTTAATCGAACATGAGCAACATCAATAAGAAAACATGTATATGATAAGAAGGAATCAATCACACATAACACAGAAGAATTTACCTGGGGAAAGCACCTACCTAAAACCCCATTTCTGTATTATCATACAAGTGGAAATATAGTCCAGATTACACAAAGCCTTAGCTCGGAAGCTATCCAACTCTCAGTACAATCCCTCTACTGCTCATAGACAATCAAAGGCTTCTCACAAACCTTCTCCTCCACCCTCCAAGCCTCCTATTTCTTTGTGTAGTTTCCTTAAGGTCTAGTGCTGCCACCTGTGTGAATTGGCCTCTTCACACACTCACTAACCTCTGATCTAACTACAAAAACTTGAAGGAGATGAATTCTCATCATGGATGAGATTCCTTTATAAGAAAAATATTCATCCAACTGATAGTACAATGTCCCAGATTTGATCTCAACTGGGTCTCTAACAGAACTAACATGCATCAGTTATCCATTAGTGAATACACAGTTATCTGAAAATAATAGTTTTCACATGCATGCAAGCATTAACAAATTATATCTCATTAATTTAACAACTTGTTTAATTAATCTAACTGAACTTGACTAAGTTAAACTAAGTCAACTGATCCTCTCAATATAGAACTCATCCTTAATTCTTCAATCAGTGGAGCAAATCAAGAACACATTCCCCAATTAGTGGAAAAATAACTGCATATTCTCACAAATACTTCAACTTTTCTTTTCCTTAACTAATTAACTCATGGAGAATTAATTAATTAATATTCCAAACTGCTGGTAAGACCAAATTCAAATTTACTTTCTATAGATAGACCAAGGACTGTTATAAATAGGAAGGGACCCAAAAATGCTATTTTTAGAAAATTCAATTTTTAGTAGTTTCACCTCTCACCCAAGGTGGCCAAAATGCTCATTGGCCAAACTGCTATTTTTAGAAGTTCTTTTTTTAGCACTACCTAAATTTAGCATTTCTTGTTGCACACTTTTCAACATATCTATATATATATATATATATATATAAACTTTACTTTTTAAAATAAATATAATTTCCCCATCTATATATATATATATATAATTTTAAAAATAGATATTAATATTAATACTTATTTTTAATATTAATATTCATATTTATTTTTTTAAATATAGAAAATTAAAATTTAATATATAAATAAAACATTTTATAGCAAAATAAAAAAATTATTAGATAAATATTAAAATTAATTTTAATATTAAATAAATATGTTAAAAAATAAAAATATAGTTAAATTAATAAATATTTTATTAAAATAAAACCATATATTTAATAAAATTAAAGTAAGTTTATTTATTAATCATAAATCACAATTTTTTTTTTTTATTATTACAGTGGAATTAGCATGGTAATCTCGCAACTCGCGTTACACGAGGACGATTTTGATCGCTACCTCTATAACCACTAGGAGTTGCGCCTCCTCCTCTATACAGTTCCAGGGTTAGTCTGGGGGATTTGAACTCATCAGCTTTACTACAGAGCCCGCATTTCTAACAAACTTCACCGCATTGTGATTACCGACACGCCTACCCCATGGGGCTAATCATAAATCAAAATTCATTCTCATGTAACACTTATATTTATTTTCAAAATAGACGACATATTAATATATCTGAACAATTCAATTCAGTATCCACTAACACTAATTTCGAAGACATTCACTTTATAAAGTTAATTGAAAATGGATGTTATATATGTATCTTCAATTCTTCCCCTTAAAAATATATTTTTGACCGTAGGCTCTTGTTTTCCATTCCTAAACGTAAGCACGAAAGATAATTTTCCGATTCAGTAACTTCCCGAAGGAAGAGATTTATCCAGCTACGACGGAGCGCATGGCCATGGAGGCTAAGCAGGAGATTCAGGCTTCGACTAGAGCAATTCGCCTCATGCAAGTGAACGCCCAATAGTTTAGCAGCAACTCATCTAGTGATGGATGTTGGAAGATACGATGAGTTTGGAGAAGCACTGAGTGCTTTAGTGCTCAGTTTTTAAATTGCATGGTAGGGTTCCATTCAATGTGGGCAGCTGGAAATCTAACCGTTACACCATGGAAGTTTTTTGCCACCATGTCATCGTTGGTGTGAATGGAGGTGTAAGTATGTGAGGTTAGAACCACAAAGTATCGGCTCTTGAAACAGTTTTTTTTCCGTGCGAGTGGTTATCGATGTGGTATACGAAAGACAATCGGTGGTACTCAAGCATAGGCTTGGTCATAGTTGGCACTGTATTTGGCACTATATTTTGTTATATATGTGAGTACTTACCATTTTCTTGTTAGAAAATGGGAAAGAAAAACATGAATTGAACTAACTAGCAGCTCACAGGTGAGCACGTTGCATGTGAAGGTCGCACAAACTGGAGTTGAACACTCTCATGTTCAATTAATCAAAGATGAGACAATAAATACATCTAAAAATAATAGGGAGGTGAGAATAAACTCCTACAACTTAGGAACTAATCCTAACTTAAGGAGTTAGGTGACAACCATGTAACCATTTCTCCATTAATATAATATAATATTAATTATTTTCAACTCTCCCCCTTAATGGAGAAAGCATTATCCTGAAGTCCTATGTTATCACCCTAAAAAATTCAAACTTCACATTCCCAAGAGGCTTTGTAAAAATATCAGCCATATTGTCACATGTTTTACAGTGTTCAATAAAAATTTATTTTGACTAGAGTTTTTATCTTACAAAATGAAATTGAGTATCCATGTGTTTCGTGTTCTTATGAAACACTCGATTGTTCGCCAGCTTAATGGAACTCTGGTTTTCACAATTGATAATGGTCGCTTCTTTATGCTCTTCTCCTACATCATGGAGAAGCCTCCTTGACCAGATAGCTTCACATGTCACTACGCATACTACTTGGTACTCAGATTCAGCTGAAGATAAAGACACATTGCTCTTCTTTTTACTGTTCAATGCTATAACCCTAGATCCAATACTGAATTCATAACCCGTGATAGATCATTAATCATCCAGGTTACCTTCCCAATCAGAGTTTGAAAAACCTGCTAAAGTAACATCAGATGTAGCAGTGTATAAAATACTATCATCATAAGTACCATGAAGATACCTTAGTAAACTTTTTGCTACCACCCAATGAATATCAAGAGGTTTAGACATAAACTAACTCAACACACTAACAAAGTATGCTAAGTCTAGTCTAGTTGTAGTCAGATATATCAGACTACCAACTAGCTTCCTGTACAAAGTAGCATCCGCCTCTTTAGACCCGTCGTCTTTGCAAAATTTCAGGTTCTGTTGCAAAGGTACTGATTTTGTCTTACACTGTTCCATTCTGAACTTTTAAAGCAGCCCTCTGACATACTTCCCTTGAGTAAGGGAAGTCTACCTAGAGTCTCTCCACACTTCCAGACCTAGACAATAATGTAAACTTCTGAGGTCTTTCATCTCAAAAACCTGTGATTTGATTGCATTACCTGTTATAATCATGTCATCCAAATACAAGGAAATCAAAATTATCTACCCCTCTTCATCATACATGGTATAAAATTTGGGTCATTCTTACTCCTATGAAAACCATGTTGTAAGAAAAATGAATCAATCTTCTCGTGCCAATACTCAGGTGCCTGTTTTAAACCATAAAGGGCATTTTTCAATCTACAAACTAAATGCTCTTGCCCTTGTTTAACAAACCCTTCAGGCTGCATTAAATAAACCTCTTCCTTTAACTCACCATTTAAAAATGCAGACTTAACATCTAACTAGTGTAGCTTCCACTGATGTTTTGTAGCTATAACAATTAACACTCTAAGAGTATTTAGTTTGGCTACAAGAGCAAAGGTTTCTTCATAGTAAATTCCCTCTTTCTGTGAATAACCCTTTGCTACCAATCTAGCTTTAAACTTTTCTATACTCCCATCTGTATTAAATTTAGGTTTGTAAAGCCATTTGCAACCTATGGGTATTTTTCCTTCAAGCAATTCAACTAGTTCCCAAGTATTATTTCTCATTATAGATTCAAATTCTTCATTCATTGCAGCCCTCCACTCATGAGATTGACTAGATTCTTTATAATTTGTGGGTTCTATAACATCTAAAATGTTTGACATTAAAGCATAGTCTTTCAATCTGGCTGGTAGTTGAGTCTGCCTACCTGATCTTCTCGGTAATGGACTCACCTCAAATTTGTTTGCTTCAGACCTTAGTAGGCTCGACTTATTGATTACATCTCCTGCCTCTTCCTCTTTCTGTTGTTGTTGTTGCTGTTGTTGTTGATGTTGTTGCATATACTCACTTCTTTCTTCCATCAAAAATGGAATGTGCCACTCTTCAAGGTTATTCTCCTTATTTCCTTCCTCAGTCTTCTCATGAAATAACACATATCGACTCGCAAAACAATTATGAGTCAAATGATTAAACAATTTATAATCTTTAAACTCAGTGCAGTATCCTACAAAGATGCATTTCGTGGCCTTAGTATCTAACTTCTTCTTATCATCCTTGGGAATATGGGCAAAGTATTTTGACCCAAAAATGGTTGAATTATTCACTACGGGCTCATATCCATAATGCTTCAAAAGGATTTTTAAAATTGAGACATTTAGTTGGGCTCCTATTTTTCAAGTATACTGTAGTGTTGATGGCTTCAGCTCAAAAACCATTAGATAGACCCTTACCTTCAAGCATACTTCATGCGCACTCCACAAGGGTTCTTTTATTTCGTTCAACAACTCCATTACGCTGTGGATTGTAAGGTACTATGTACTCTTGAATAATCCCATGATTCCTGCAAAATTTCATGAACTCTCCCAACTTGTATTCTCCCCCTTGATCAGAGTGGAGAATCTTAATGAATTTCCTTCTCTAATTTTCCACCATATTCTTTAATTCTTTAAAGCATTGAAATATTTGACTCTTCTTTCTAATAAAATATAGCCAGGAGAATCTAGTGCAATCATCAGTAAAAAGTAGAAAATAATATGTACCACCTAGTGACCTATTCTGCATAGGTCCCCATATATCTATATGCACAAGCTCTAGAATATCTCTTTTCTCCCTATCAGCATTCAAAGGAAACTCTTTTCTATGCATTTTCCCTAATGCACATCCATCACACTCTAAATGAACATTCTGAAATGTAGGTAGTCCATCAACCATACCTTTTTTTTGTAGCAACATGAGATCTTGTAGGTTCAGATGACTGAATCTTTGATGCCAAAGATCCTTAGTTGTCAATCCTGTTGAAACCAGAGCTTGTTGTGGCACGCTCTTGACATTCAACCTATACAGGCCTCCCACAGACACTCTTGATGAAACTGGTTGCTTCTTTCTGCCCTTTATGGCACAATATGATCTGAGTAATTTGACTTGCATGTCTTGATCTGCCATCATCGAAACAAAGATCAAGTTATTATTGATCCTGGGTACATACATCACATTTTTAATATATCTGATATTACCATCATGCAACATCACCAGAATATCACCATACTCCTTGATCTGATAACCTCTGTCATCACCTAGATATATGTTAGCTCCACAAGTAGTTTCTTCAAAATTTTCGAACCAATGCCTATACTGTCATATGTGAAGACGCGCTTGAACCTATGAACCATATTTTGGACTCATCCTTATCAATAGATGAAAGAGCATAATCAACTAAAAATAATCAAAGATCATGACTGTGAAATTCATCAGGCAAAGTGCCCTGTGTGTTTTCTCTCTTTATTTCTAGCCCCATTTGTTTGTCTCTTAAAAAAAAGAAGCGACCAATTTTCCCATAGTGAAAAAATTTAATGTCAGATTTATTTGGAGACATACCTGTAAATGGTCTCTTCTGAAAAATGCCACCTCCTTTTTTTCACTATGGTGGTTTTCCTTTATATCGCTTCTTCTTCTCCATCAGAGAAAGATCAGCACTCCGTGGTCTCAAATTTTCAAATTTTGTTGCCGCTCTTCTTCCTCTATTAGGATTCTTGTTAGCTCTTCAAATACAGGGGTTTCCTTCCTTGCAGACAAGCCTGTGATGAACATCTAGTATTCATCTGTCATCTCGTCCAATGTAATTATGACAAAATCAGAATCAGTTACCTTCTCCCCAATGTCTCCCAATCTGTCCTTCAGGTCCTTGACCCATGTAATGAATCTGGTAATGGATTCATTCTCCTCCATCCTCATGGAAAACAACTTGCCTTTGACTGACAAGATGTGATTGGTGTTCTATGTCTGATAGAGGTTCTTGAGTGTACTCCATATGTCACTAGATGATTTACAATATCTGATATGTGGGATAATATTTCCTTTAATAGACATCTTCAATAAGGCTTTCACCTTATTCTCCCTTTTATCCCAATCCTGCATTAGTGTTGTCATGTCGCCTGCTGCCATGGTCGACTTCTGCTCATCGCCACAGACGATTGACCAAGCACTAGATCCCTCAAGACACGTTTGTAGCTTGAATTTTTAATTGGTATAATTGGTCCCATCGAGTTTGTTAGACTCATTGAGATAAGATTCTGTAAAATTGTTCATTTTTGACCGATTGGAATCCCAATCCCTCGATGTATAGTCGATTCTCTACAAGTGAACAATTAAAAGCTACAAAAATAACCTTTGAATCGTTCACACATCTACCCTCAAACTACTTGATCTTCCTTTGATCTAGTTGATCTGCCACGAATCTACCATGATCTCTGTGTCTGCAGCTCAGATCTGCCACCAAACTACCCAATCGGAAGCTCAAAACCATGAAAACCACACCATCACTTTTTAGACTGAAAAACAACGATGATTTAAAATCCCTCTAAGGAGAGGTCGATCATCATGGGTTTGACCCTGATATCTGCAATGAGCATCACTTCTGTTAGGCCGAAAGGTGCAATGAACGCTTTGTGCTTAGCTAGAGATACGCTGAGACCTATGAGAAAATAATTTTCTCCTACGAGTAAGGTATGTCACTCCAGACCACCTAGACTCTGAAAATGTCAGCACTGATTTCTATTACCACCAGGGCACTATAGCCACTAGGGCTCTAATGTAGCTAATAAGGCTCTACTAGTAAATTAGACTCACCAGATGTGAGCTCCGACACCATGCTAGAAAACTGGAAAGAAAAACATGAGTTTAGTTAACTAGTAGCTCACAAGTGAACAAGCTACACCTGGAGACTGCACAAACTGGAGCGTACACTCTCATGTTCAATTAATTAAAGATGAGACAATAAATACATCTCAAAAGAATAGGGAGGTGAGAACAAAATCCTACAGCCTAGGAACTAATTCTAACTTAAGGAGTTACATTACAACCATGTAACCATTTCTCCATTAATACAATATAATATTAAATTTTTTCCACTTTTCCCTATCTCTTCTTTTCCCAGTAATATATCTCTCTGTTGGGGATGCTTCTAACCCTGATCTCTGAGTTGATACAGATCTCCCTTCTTCTTATTTGTGCTATCTAAATTCTATATTGTATTATTATAGAACATTTTGGGCTGCCATGAAGGAGAACCCATGTCAATTTGGAATAGAATATGTAAGATATATACACCGGAGGTTGACATATAAGCTAATGCACCTCTTGGATAGACTATAATAATTTTTCTATGGCGTAAATGACTAGCTTCATTCAATATTTTGAAACCTTTCAAAGACATTAGATGTAGGTGTTGTAGCATGTGGTGGAGGTGTTTGGGATGTTGGTGTTGTTGCTATTGTTAACCCATCATACTTACATTTCATTTGTCGTCGGAGGGTGGTGGTTTTATGTGTGGCTAGGTGCACTATTTTTGTGTACTCATATGTTTTATTTATGTTATGAATTTGTAGTATCCATGTCTTACTATTCTTCATGATCGCTTATATATTATATTATGGAGCATTGATTTGCCATTGTTGAACACACAATACTGGTAGTTTTAGTGTCCATAGTGGTCTATGTTCTTGGGTCTCTTTTTTTGGTGATCTTTTAAACTTTTATGATGACTTGTTTCTTTCGATCACACCTAGCTTGGTGGATGGAGCCATTGAATGCACTCTTGCAAGTCTAACATTTGCAAGAACTTTTCTTGTTTCTTTGGTGGGATTGCCTTATGTCTTACTGACATATGATCGGGTTGTTTGGATTAAGGATCTTTTCAATTCCTGATAATGTGGTCAGAACCTTCTCTCTTTGACTTTCTAGATAACCATTAATGTTGTAGTGCTTTCTCACATTGTCCTTAAAGAATTTTGTTTATGCTTGGGTTATTTTCTATTTCTGGCAGTGTACTGACACATGTCTCGAGGTGCTAGGTGGTTTAGGACTTGTGTGTGGAGTCAATTTACTAGATTTGGTTATCTGTTGGGGAGTCTCGAGCTATATTCCCTAACCACATATATAGACAATGGTTTTATTCTCTGGCAGGCGTCATAGCATACTTGACTGGAGTCTATATTTTAATATATATTATGCCTAGTGGAAGGAGTTGGCAGTTTTGCAGTTCTGACCAGTATTAATTGCATCACTCGTTGGGTTGTGTGGCGACTTTATACTCTGGCGTGAAAGGGTGTACATGACTGTTATGGATGACATGGCTGACACGGGTGGCCATTTTCAATGTTTTAATTTTGATGTATCTAACCATGACGAATTTATACATGCCACCCTGGCTGCTGATATGGCTTATCTCAGTAAACATTCACAGGTGGAGAAAGTGGGTCCCTCAGATATCCTGAACTCTTCCCTCCCTCATGATCCTCCAGTAGTTGGCAGCCATGCAGAGACTCGGGACAAGACATGTCCTCTGTAGGATAAGGATCGTCGATAGAAGAAACACTCATATCACTAGCACAAAACGAGAGATTAGTGACTACGCGACTAAAAGCATTAGTCACCACAATTATTTCAAGTGAATTACTACTAAATTTGAGAAATTACAAGTGACTGAACTAAAAACGACTAATTTAGTCTAGGGATAAGATATATGACTAGATATTAAGTGACTCAACTAAAAGTGACTAACCTAAATGACTAATTTAATCCAAGGCTAAAATATATGACTAGATAATAAGTGAAAAAATGAAAAATGATTAACGTAAATGACTATTATAGTCCAAGAATAGAAATAAGACCAACTAACAAAAACAATGTATCAGGTATAGACCAATTGGTTTATGTGTGGTTTAGTGCCCGCCAGGTCACAATTTCAAACCTCATGGGGAGGGGCTGATGAGTGGACACCACTTTGGGGGAATTAAACTTCCTAAGGGTGTCTAGGATTGACTAAAGCCTCACACAATCCCGGTGATAAGCATCCCATTATGGGTGGACCAATCTTCTTACAACTAATAAGCAAACTGACCACGTCCTAGGCATTTCCTAGTTACAAAAGAAAAATAAATAAATATTGATTCCCTAAAAAACAAGAATATCATCATGCTCAAAAGCATAATATACATGGAGGTTCATCTATGCTCCCATACCTTAACATGCGAAGAAAGGACAAGAGGACAAGAAGGGCTTATCAACAACAAAATTAAAAAATTAATCTAGTACCTAGATGTAAATTTTGTTTTTGCTAACAAGTTACTAGAAAGTTTATACATTACTAAATAATTTTGATCCATCTTAGCCTAGATCCATCTTAATTCTGGATTTACCAAGTATTTAAAGGGATCAAATCTCTTTTCACTCTAAATAAAATTTGCACCTCAAGAAATTAGATCCTTCTTAGCACTTAGTAGATCTTAAGTTAAAATGGATCTAAGCTATTATAGAAAAAATATTCCAAATTTCAATTATTATAATGTGTTTGAGATCCAAACTCTCGACCTTTATGACATTATGCTTTTTAATGTTAAAAATAAATACTATATAATACATATTTTCAATTACAATTACATATATATTTATTCCATTGATTTAACCTTTTAAAATATCATTTTAAAATCATTTTTACAACATAAAACGTTTTCATATTTAAGCACCATGTTTGAAACATGAAATCAATTACATATATATTTATTCCATTGATTTAACCTTTTAAAATCATTTTTTACAACATAAAACGTTCTCATATTTAAGCGCCATTGTTGAAACATGAAATTTTTCATATTTACATGCCATGGTTGAAACATGAAATTAAGTCAATGCACAGAGAAAGCAAAAGCGTACTAACTATACAAACTATGATTTATTTATAAAAAATATTATTACTAATAAATTTAAACTGAGATACACTAAGGTAACTGGTCTTTGGTACATCAAATAGGGAAGGATAATTGATGAGCTAGGTATAATTTCATAAAATTTTTGGGAGGAATGCATCGCATTTAAATCCATTCCACAGAATGAGTGAGGTGATGGCCCAGATGGAGAAATGGTAGATTAGCTCTTGAACACACTTTGTTCGTAGTTAGGTCTTGTTTAGGTATTGTGAAAAATCAAACCATTTATCCTTCATTTGTTTTCTAGCACTAAAAATTAATGATATGGGAAAGGGTTTCTATGTTGGAGCTCCGATGTAATGATATTCTTTGTAAATGAAGCCACTGCAACCATTTTTAGGGTTTTGTCGTCATTTGTTTTATAAGTTGAAAATAACGGAGAATTATTTGGATGTGAAGTAGGGGTATAGACTGACCTCATGGGTGCACTTGCTTTGTGAGGTGACAAAAGGCGAAAAACAGAGGACATTGGAAAAGCACATGGCCACAATAATATTTCCAGAGATCCTGGCACTTTAAAAGTCGAACTTACAAGATCATAGTGAAAAATAGTTCTTCCTCAAAGCTGGAACAACCCAGCACAACAAAAAATAAAAACTACAGTTGAACAAACATTTCACTTATAATAATTTTTTCTTTCCAAATATTGAATTCTATAGACCTGCACTTTTTAAATTTCTTTGTCTAAACAGAGTTTTAGGTACTATACAAGTGCCATAAACCATACATTGTTCATATCTTTTCCTAGTCTAATCTCACAAAGGAGAGTGACTTGCACATTTATCCTAAGGATTTCACCTCCACATCCAATGTTATTTGGTTTTTTTCTTCAACGCAAAATGATTCTTTAAGGTTCAATAGTCCTGGTGGTCATCTCGTTCCTTTGTGGTCTTTGGCTTGAAGGACCCTAGAAGATTTGATAGTTCTCCTTTGTTATGATTTATAATCTCTACTTCGAGTTGCATTTACAAGTTTATAATACAAGTTTAGTGTCACTTTCTAACCAATTATCATGAATTCTTGGGAACAGAGTTTGAAGGATTGGGGAGAGGAACAATAGTAATCATGAACACAAATGTTGGGAATGTTGCAATGGAAATTCTTCAGTCACTGATTATATGCAAGGGCACTACTTTAAAGTCTGACATGGTAAGTAAAAACAACTTTTGTTTCAATCTTATATCATCGTTCAATGTCTTCTTTGAATACTGAAAATAGATTGATTATAAAGACCAACTTTACAATAAACAATGATTGTTGAGTTAGACAAATAACCATTGTTTTATGGTTTAACAAGAATAATTTTTGGTGAATTCTTCCTCTTGCACTCTTGCATTTAATGTTATTTCTAGGATCAAATCTCTACTTATTAATGGGTAGGGAACCTTGTTAGGATTCAAGTTTTTTGGCTTATTTTTCTTTGTTAGAAGTGCTTCCCAAAACACACCTTGAGGCACTGCACTAAATAACACATACTTCCATTGATTTATATTCCAGGTCTAAGGACTATCTATTCCACAATTTGCATGCAGGGCTTCAATCTGGTTGCATCTCTTTTGAGCATGCCATTCGAACAAGGTAGAGCACAACAAGAATGGAATGCTAGTAAATAATTCAACACTTCGTCAATCTCACTAGTGAATCAAGGCCTTGTTAACTCTGTTAGGAATTTTATATACCAGATCAAATGAGACTTGGTAGTCATATTGTAAGCGTGATCACATGATATGACTTCCCAATTAAAATCCAAAGACGAGGGGGACTTTTATTCAAAATAAGTTATTATTGAAATTGTGTGAGGGTAAGCATTTAGAAAGTTTGATAGATGAAGGATTAATAGAGCACAAAAACAAGATTTATCAAGGATATGGTAATGGACAAGTAAGTACTCTCAAGTCAACCATTCTTAAACTATGGATCCAAGGAGGAGTTTGTTGTCCCCTTAATGCTCTTCATTGATGTCCTCAAATGGTGTTATTGATAGCTATGTTTGAATTACAGTTTTTAATAGGTTTTTTCATTTGACAACAAATAAATCTCTCATGTTAGCATTTTGATGGACCTAACGCTTTGTTAGAAGAGAAAAATGAAAAATATAACTTGTATAGTTGTGATAGCACCAATTTCTTTTTTCAGCATAAAATATTGTGAAATATGAAAGATAAAAATATAGGCATAAGGGTTGAGGCAAGGGACACTGATTCCACGACTGAGGGGGGACTTCTAGGGAATAATATATTTCTTCTATCAAGCCATGAATATTGACACATGGCAAGCAAAAATGGCAGTTTGTATGATGATGATTGGCTTACAACATTGGGTAGGCCAACCAATGATGACAAGGCTAACAACCTTAAAAGAAAATATGAAACTAAACTATAAATTGGCTTCATATGATTGGTGGAATTTTTTTTGGGCCAACAAGGAAAAAAAAAACAACCAAAAAGGATGACAAAAAGACAAGAAAAGGGGGAGAGTGCAAGTTCAAACAATGTCCAAAGGCAAGTGCTTTGTCCATCAGGTGAGGGGATTAAAGAAAAATCATCCTATTTTTAGTCACGAGAGTAGTCCCCTCGAGCATCTCATTATAACTTGGAGTCTGGTCCGGGGGTGGCAGTTACATAAGAGAGAGTTCAATTTGCAACCTGCCTAAGGTTGGGAGGAGATCTCATCCCTGACTCAGTTTCCTGTGGTTCAGTATGATAAGTATTCCTCTCATCTTAGTCCTTGTTGTGGCTCTTGTAATGTTATGTTACAAAGGATCAAAATGTGTAATGTGCATGCCGTGCTATATAGTGAACTATGTTTAAATAATTCCATGACAAAATCTAGTTATGGGTTATGTTACAAAGGTAACAATATATAATGTATTGCATGTGTTGTATATGGTGTGTATATAGTGTTATAGGGTTGATATGAAATGAGCTTATGTATAATATGTTACGGTAACAACACCTCGATGCATGCATTGTAATTTTTTACAGGATAAAGGGGCCCTGCTTTGAGTATCTCCATGAAAACAAGTGATTGTTAGCAATTGTGATCCATAAATTTTGTGCTCTTTGTTCCACAATGGGGATTTTTCTCAATCCCTCAGTAAAAATTATTGTTGATTGTGTTTCTCACTTGTTGGTTGGTGTCCTCACCTTGCCACAGGCTATACATCATGTTATCACCACTGTCTAATGTCCACACTTTGTGTCCTAATGTGGTAGCATGTCTATTGTCTAAGTTGGGTTGCAATTCAAACGTACATAGCACTAAAAAACTAGACCTAAATCATTTCTCTCCATGGCAGAGAAACCCAATGTGATAATTGTCACAAGATGCACAATTGGAGGCATTAACTACATGTTGGCCCTTGCGTTGCTTAAGAGAAATGTCGAATCATAGCCACAACTTGATCCTTGGTATTGATGGGACAAGCATCCTGGTGTGCACTTGTTGGAAGGCGGTGAGCACTCAGACTAGAGCGTAGCCAACACAGTGTGGACCGTGATTAAAAAATATGGGTGCATAAACCTCCTTGCTAATAAAACTGGCGTTTACTATGTGGAGCCCTTTATTGAATTGTCATTGTCTCTCCTCCGGTCCACTTTTAGGACCAAGGCCCAACAACTATCAAAAGGCCGGAATCAGTTTTCCTTGGACCACATTTTGTAGATATGAAACACCGCTTTTTAGTTTTAAATAGAGACACTAGTTTACTACCCAACCAAGGCTCCAATGGATGAAGTTTGCTTGGTTTGTTTTTTTATATTTTTCACTCTTTTGGGGTTAGTTGGGTTGGAAGTTTTATGTGTTCAATTTCAAACACGAGGCACTAGTGCTAGAAATTGCATCGTAATTAGAAGAATTACATAAATGAACAAACAAGCATTCATTTGAAGCATGGTTTCCCATTTAGTTTTGAGGGCTTTATCCATTGTGTAATTGACTTCTCAATAGTTGATGAATTATGGTGGGATATAAAGTTAGGGGTCACAGTTGTTTTCTTTGTTGAGTGTTTGCATCATAACAACACTAGATTGCAGTACCAAGATTATAGCACTACTGACACAGGTTTTATGTGAAAGGAAATGATAACTTAATTCTAATGTGAATATACAGAAAACAAATCACAGTTCCCTCTGCTACTTACATTGTAAAGAAGAATTGAACATAATAATATATATCTATGGTTAATAAACATGTTTCCTGCTGTAGAGATTAGGTGAAATCTACTACATTGATTAGAGTTGTAACAATAGTGATTTTCATGATGATGATCCCAAATCTAGCTCACGTAGCAGTAGTGATATAAGCTTTGAGAGGCCAACTGTAGACGAGGATTCTGAATGCTCAAATTCTAAGGGACAATGGTTGCCTGGTGCTGAGGGGAGGGTTGCAAACAATGCCTGATTTACTCTTGATAGTTAGAGAGATAAAAGTGTGCTCTACATGCAAAACTTGTTTTCTTAAAGCTACCTCAGTGGCTTCCAAAATGTATACAGTTGATCCCTAGCCAAGGACACAAATTGTACCATGTTGCAAATCAAGTTCTTGTGTTCCATAACAATCCAACCGAATTCCTAGAGCAATAATGACTCTAGGTCCCTTTGCCAAAGAGCTCCCAATCATCATTATTTATCATGAAAACAAATGATTTCCCTTAAAGAGATGTGGGTGCCCCATACTCAAGGTATGGTCCCATACTAATGAATACAACAAGGGAATATCTTGACAAATAGTTTCACCTCCAAGCTTTCTGCTGCTAAGAAAAATGCCCAGAATGGACCTTTTTGTGAAAATTCTAAAACTCAGAATCCTACTACAACAACTAATAATATTTCTTCTTTTATTAGATATCATTTTTGGGATTCAACTGCGTTAAGTAAGTCATTCAAACGTATGAGCCAGAGGAGTTCTGGGATGGGTGACCTCCTGGGAAGTCCTGGTTACCGGGTGCAAGCCCCGGAAGTGATGATTGATGCTATGTGATTCGTTCTCCACATTTCACTAGTTTCAATCCCACTTCTTCACCCCTGTGAGCATCACCCGATGCAATGAGTGCTAAGTGAACTATTCAAAAATCATGAGAAATTAGTCAGTTACGACTACCTCTCATGGAAATGGTCATACGTTTGAATGACTTACTTAACGCAGTTGAATCCCAAAAATGATATCTAATATAATGCACTGCGTAATTCCCCCATACTTAAATATTTCTTCTATTTGTTAAATTAATTAAACAAATCATTTTCAATTTCCTATGGCAAATATTGAAACATATACATTGCACCTGTCACAAAACAAATACCGCGGAAGAAAAATAAGTGCTGGAAAATTAGAGAAATTCTAGCATACATATAAAGACATTGACACAGTTATTTTTGAACAATTTTCCCCAAAAAAACCCAATTTGGGAAAACCGGTGCAACAAATGAGGGTTTCTTTATTAATTTTTACTAGTAATTCAAGTATAAGAATTCAGACAACAAATTAGAGGAAAAATATTGAGGGAAATTTACGAACAAATTTCTCACTCTCCATGATGACTCCTTAACCCTAAGATGGACCCTCTGCCCATATGATGGTGTCTTTGTGTCACCCTCTGTGTAGTGACTACATAGTGCTCTAGTGGACTACATCTCTCCTCATGATGTCTCTTCCTGAATTCATCCTGCAGTTCACGGACCACTACTGATATCTTCTCTCTCTCTCTCTCTCCTGTAACTCACCCTCTAGATTTATCTCCTCTGGTGAACTTCAACCACTGAGAAAATCAATCTGCCTAGGTAACTAAGTAACTCCACTCATATGATATCCATCTACCCATCAATTTTCTCTTATAATCTTTTGTTGGAGCACAAACGACCAAGATTAAAACATAATCAATAGCCCATATTATTTCCATGTCGATCCGTGTGAGTTTCTAGATCATTCACACCACGACTTAATTAATTCTGATTAATCAATCATATTTCCTAAGATTAGACTTAGGACATATTAAAAACTAATTAATAAATCTAATTAAGTCGTCTGTAGGTGGAATTTCTAGAAACGATTTCTAGCTTTTGGATAATACATGTATTCTACCCTTCCACCAAATTTCGTGGCTAGAAAACATTCGATGTGACAAAAACTAACACTTTTCCTACTACAACGTGTGACTTTACCAACTGTCATTCACTTCTTAAGGAAGAGATACTCAAACATATTTAACAATCACAAATAATGGTTCCCCCTCGAATATGTGCAAGAAATTTAGAGATTGTCTAGAATATACTATTACAAAATGAATCTAGAGTGAGGACAAGTGCCTATCATGAGTAGTGGCTAATCAGAGATGGTGGTGTTGATGCTCACTACTTTAATATTCTCCTTATTTATCCTAGAAATCTGCAACCATTTTTTTATTGAGGGCATACTATCTTGTACAAGACTGGGCTTGTTGCAGAGGCTTATCCTTACCTTACATCGTTGGATTTCTTGTCCTCTTATATGAATAGGGGAAGGGGAAGCAGAAAGCCCTCTTATACATTGTTTTGACCATATTATCTTAGAGATGGGTAGCACGCTCGACCTACTACTTCTCTTGATACTCCTCATCACCTGATCTCCTGGCCCTAGGGTACTAGGTCTTAGAGTAGTACACAATTCTACTAGGGGTAATATTTGCTCCTAAAGGAGGTAAGAAAAATTGTGATTGTGACAAACCCTAATGTGTCAGAAATAAATGTTCTTTTAACTCATGTCATAGAAGAACACTAGTTTAGTGGTCAGGAAACATCTTGAACACTTCTGGAATATCCAAAAAAAAAATGAAGATTGGTGGTGTGTTACAAGTGGTATCAGAACTCCAAGGTTAAACACTTAGACCTAATGGGCTCTGTTGAAAAATTGAGTATGATTGCATGTCATTGGTGTTATGCTATCATAGCATCTACAGGGTTTTGTATGGAGAACATCATAGTGCACAGGAATGTGAATAAATTTTTGGATCTGCGTATATTTATAGCAGTAGCTTGAGAGATATGGATTTTCTAAAAGTTGTTGGGCTTTGGGAAACTCCATTGTCCTTTCAAATATTATCACTTTGTTGGGGAATAGGTTTCTCAGTTATTCCGTGTATTATGTCATTCTTCAAAATCTAGGGAAAATATTAGACCAACCTACGGATGCGAGGGAAAATATCCTCTTTGATTGCAAAGCTACAAAAAAGAGTAGATGAATGAACCATAGCTACTATTCAACAGTCCATCACTCCACTGGTTTACAAAAACCCTAGAAACAACAAAGTTGAAGGAGCGAAGGTCCTGCAGTTGTTTTGTATCCATTCTCATTATGTTTGACAAATTTAATCTAGGTGATCTCATCATGTTTGACTAACTCGTCATTTGTGTGTTTGGTAGAATGTTGTGTGTGAGGACATACATGCATCACTAATGATTTTTTTGCTCTGCTACATAACGCGCAAGAAAGGTTCTGCTCCATTTTTCTTAAGACTCTTCTACTCTGTAGAAAAGTATGGATTTCAGGGTACCATTTTCATAGATCTTAACATTGGTATACTTGAGTGGATATTCGAGCTATTTATCTAGTATAGTAAGCTAGGTTACAATTTCTATTATTGTTGAAAACTTCTGGTAAATTGTGTATTTTAAAGTTTCTATTGTGTCAACTAAGATTTATAATTTAAAGTTCTAATGAAAGCTTCCCTAAAATCAACAGCCTTTGGGAAAGGATCAAACTTAAATTTGTCTAAGATCTAAAAAAAATAGGGGGATTTGTTCCATTAAAGTCACCTGGCACTTTCATCCAGTCCTAATTACATAGTTGCTGATGGGAGGACTTTGCCTAGATAGGAGACTTGGTGTGTGGCTTATAACATAACCAACTATTGATTTCTCACTACTAAATCAACATCCCATTGGAAAGTAAACTTGTATTGGAATGCCCTTTTGTAATTTCTACTTTTTGGTGGACTGTATAGAAGTAGGACACCAGAACCTCCTGTGAAAAATTGAGCAAATTATTGTAGCGAAGTTGGCACAATGGATATGTGTTACAGTAATAATTGCATCCGATCATTTCAGCAAAGTTGAATCTAATTGACAAACAAGATGTTGGGAAAAGAAAACATATCAACATAATGTTTGGGCCAATAAGTGTCTGTATCTGTATTAATGAGTAGGAATAGGTGGTTGGACTCAGATTTTATTTTCTTTCTCATCCATAAATAGGGAGAACACTACCGATAGCACACTATCAAATTCATATAACTATTTGGGCTAACCAGTTGCGCTCACATAGGACTTGCACCTGCCTAGTCCACTTTCTGCACATTTTCATGGGTTTGTGGTAACACGTAGGAGTAGGCCTAACAGGATTTGAAACTGGTCATCAACTATAGAAGAACCCGGATGAATTGTTTAGCCATTACATTTTCTAAAGGTAGGTAATGAGGCAAATAAGTTAAGAGTGGTTGAGTTTGATGGGGTCCTTGACTTCAGCAATGTGTTAGTTTAACTATAGCTCAGAAGGCATTCTCCTTTAGGATCCAATGAAGCATATCCAACAGGTCTTGTTCACCTTGGTTACTGTGCAGCAATATTTTTTGTGGATGTTTGAAGTGCATTAATTATGCACACTAGAGTAGGCACATTACTTTTGTACGTATCTTATGGTTGATGTATACATGCATTCTTGGATCCATCTTTTGGGATTGTTTCCATCTCTAGGAAAAGTGCATGGAAGAGCAAGTAGCTAGATTTAGATTAGGGCACACTTTCCTAGGTAAGAAGGCACTCTATTATGGGCAATCTTCTCTTGCAGGTTTGGTGCACTCTTTCCAAGAATCCAGGGTTGGTGTTTTTGCATATTGTAGAGAAGACGCACCACAACAATGATGGAATTTCCTTGTAAACCAATGCCTCATTTATATATAAAAGAATGGCATGGTGCTTCACTAGAGTAGTGAGACAATCAGGGTTATGAATAGTTTCTTTAGAATTCTGCTTTGTAAGTAATGGTAAATTATGTGATTGAGTTCTTGCACATTTTTTTTTGTCCATTATTCCCAGAAAAGTGTTTTTCAGATTTAGTTCTCTACTACATTCTAATTTTTCATATTATGAAGTGTCTGTACCTTTGAATATACAAAGAAGAATTTTGAGTTTATAGAATCTATTGTTTTGAGAAGTGTTTAGATGGTTTTCAGATTTGTAGCTCTATAGTTTGGTTCATAGAATTACAAATTTGTGTATTATGTATTCAAATTTAATAAAATGGAGGGATGTGTATGAGAATTAGACAACAGGGAAGTTGATTTGTAATTTGAATTAGGAGCAGTAGTCTAGAATCCCTATGCAGTAATTGTTTCCAAATGATTCAAAGGCAATTTTTTTCACAAATCATGACTTTTGCTTGCAGAAAATCCTAGTTGCATTCTCATGATCCATTATATCTCTTATTCACATCCAAATCACTTATCTAATTTTCTTTTTATTGGCAACAAAACCAAATTATTAACCTTACAACCTGTGCTTTCTATATATTTTGTAAGGTGGATTATATTAACGTTGTAGTCAAAAATGAAAGAAAATTATACAAAACGCCACTAGAAAAACTCTATAAATATCCATTGAAGGTACATATATAACAACTTAGAAACTAATCAATTTGATCAAAATTTTCTTGGTTAGAGATAAATGGATCCATTTCCCAATTAGATCTTGACAATTAGAATTTTGGAGTCAACTTGTAGGAAAGCATATGTTGTATTATCGATGAGTATTCGAAGGTCAAAATAAAAAGGAAGGAATTAGTCCACTCCTTCTTAGAACCTTCCAGAATACTAGAGTGCTTAATCTTCAATTGCTAGACACTTACAGGCTGATGTGAAACACTAGTAAACTAGGATACTGCAGGTAGATATGCTAGTACAGAAATAATACAAGTAGGATAGGATTAGTGAGATAACAAATTTGAACTAATAGATGCATCTTAGAGGCAAACAATACATTTGCATCTCTTGCTTAAGGGGGATAACTACCACCACTATAAAACTTCTGCTATGAATAATCCTGTGAACACCAAACACCACCCTAAATGAATGAAGTTAAACATTAGCACTAGCTGAGACACAGTCTTTGGGGACTGAAAATGACACAATTAGAGTTACTAGGATCTATGGCAGACTGTTGTGAGAGCCAGAGCCAGAAACATTTCTTCTTCTTGCAAGAGATATTGTTGTATATGGAGCTGGGATTTTGTCATTGAACTTGGAGACATGGCAGCCTAATCAAGCTTATTTTGTGATTCACATATCACAGGGATCCTTTTTTGTTGTGCCATTGCTGGTAATGCTCTTCCTGGCATGTGCCACTATGATCATTGTGTTTATTTTTTTTACCTTTTATTAATACTTCAAATTTATCAGCTTCTACTCCCCTTTCCTATTATTTGTTTCAGTTTCCTACCAAGTTTCTCATTGTCTAATGTTTTGTCTTGTAGCTTTTGACATTCTATTGTGTGTCTTTTGTTGCCATCTATGGTTTGTTTTCGAATTTTGTTGCCTAATTGTTAAGAACATGTTACGAAGCGGGTAGAGTATGCACACCTGCATAGACTTTAACAGTAAAATTGTTGCACATAGCTGATTCCCTTGTCTCACAAACAAGGTGGTGGCATGCATCAATTTGGTCTCTGGCTTGGCGGTGGATTGTGACCTTAAAAATACATCAGTATTAGTATTATTATTATAACATTATCAAACGAGCTCTAGTGATTTAGTGACCAATTCATTTCCCCAGCGGCATGGGCTCAAGTCTTTAGAGACATGTTGTAACTGGCCTTTTTGTGGCATTTATGGAAAATTTATTACCCCAATGAGTTACTGATTTACCATGGAAAGAAAAAAGAAAAATTATTATTATTATAATATTTATTTTTATGTATGATGTTACTCTTGGAAACTTTGGAAACTTGCCCTTGTTAGATGGTGTTGTTAAAAGTTATTGGATTTATTGGTGGAGAATTTAGGAAAATGTTATCTATGTTGTCAATCCTTTCAAACATAAATGATATTATCTTTCTTCTTTAGGTCATTTCATTGAATTTCCAGTTAAAATGACCAAATTTATCTATGATAGCAAAGACTTGAATGCAACAATAAATATGTTTTTTGGTTTTCTTGCATAGAGGCCCTTGGAAAATAGATTTGTTCTCTTTATGAGATCTATTCAATCAAACCAAAAGTAAGGTAAGTGGATTTATCCTTAGGTATTTTTCAAAGTGAATTTCCTCTGGTGAAAGAATTTAATTGGAATATTTCAATTTCAAATTGGTGCCTATCTTGCATTACTATTGTCCTCTCATGAATGTCAAAAAGTCTTTGTGTAGGTGGAAATTATGAATGAAAATTTGAAGTCCTATGACGAGATTGATACAATGTATAGGATAAGAAAATTTTAATAATGTCCAATTAATGACCCTATTGAAGTGACTGGGGAGGGGCAGATTATTCCCTGCGTTTCCTTAACCTCCCTCTATGAAAACCCTGGCTAATATCCCCTTGATCAAATTGTCACTTTCTTGCCATCCTCTCCAAAGACAAAATCCATCCTAAATGCCACTAAGAAAAGTCAAGTGATAAGCCAAAAGTGGCTACACAAGGCTGGCAGGGTCGGAGAAAAATTCAAATGGCAGCGAGCAAGGGCATGAACAATCCTTTCTAACATATAAATCCACTACCTTTCAACATATAGTGAAATCCTTGTGGAGTTGACCAGGCACGATTCCTTTTTAGTGTAAATTCTCCTCTCTTAATCCATCAACAATTCAACTGTATCCATATCAATCATTTCTCAATTGCATTTATGTTTCAATGTTAAGCTAAAACACTCTCAGTTTCTTGTGTGCTTTTTTAGAAGAAACTATTGACTGTTAAATTGTAATGCAACAAAAAATGAAAGAAAGAGTAGATGCAATGAAGTATTTTCAAGGCAAACTATATCATTACTTTATCATGTCCACATAAATTATATTTATATTAAAAAATTGCAACAAAATGGAGAGACAAGATAAAAAATGATTTTGAGCTTCTATCTACAGAGATAAAATTAGATCAGATACAGGGAATTAACATAAAATGGTGCACATACCCAGAATTTTACATAGGGAATATTGTAGATGAAGCTTTCATTATAGCAAACCACTGCCTTTATGCTTGAATGGAGCTTAGATTACAGAAAACCAAAGCTTTTATGCTTGAATGAAGCCTAGATTACAACAAACCATAGATTTTATGCTTGTATAACCCTTTTTGTATATGTGTGTATGTGCATGTGGTTTCTGGTTATTGGAATCCCAACAATTGTAGAATTTGGAAGGCCAAATATACCTGACCATTTTTCTTCCTTTATTGCAACTATGTAGTGAGTCTTTTTTATATTCAATCTTGTGGCCTTTATACCTTTTCAGAACTTTGTTTTAGCTAGGATGTGTTACAAGTTCTATGACCTCACAATGTTGAATATCATGTCTTTTAAATCCCACGAAATGGATCTTATGACTTTGTCCCCTATGAAATATTGGGATTGTGATATTATGACAAAAGATAATGAGGAACTATGTTATTCTCACATGTATACTCTGTCTCTGAAATAGAACAATTTGATTAGTTGAATTGCACTATTGAGGAGGAGGAATCAAATATTCATGGAAGATAAACTATAACCTGTATAGAAATTTGAGTAATGTATGAAAAAGGTTGCTAATATCTATACCCATATAATGTCCACATTGGATATCCATATATTTCATGGATTTTATATTTATCTATTGATATGTATACTAAATATTTGTTATTGTTACTGTCATCCCTGGTTAAAATATGCCTTCATTTGATCAAATTGAACATATTGTGAATAAGAGTAAGTGCTATTATCAAAATATTTAATGTAATTTCTCTAACTCCTCTTACAACATCTCTAGCTCTTGTATACCTCAAAATATTGCATTTCCTCTTGTTTGGAAGGCATGCATGACCTTTACCTATATACCTATTCTATAAGCAATACACCTCTATAAATAATTTTTTGCTTCCATGATTCACTCACCAAGGCTAGTGATGTTTTTCAGTCCACTTTAGCTTTGTTGCATAGGCAATTTGAAGAACATTATCACTGCCATTATTAGTCATCAAGTCATCTGTGTTTCCTTCTTTAAGGCATTCTTTCTTCTTTGTACTAGATTGAAGGCCCAATATCTCCACAAGAACTGGTTGAGATCTTACAAAAAGAAGTAGAGGAATAGGGCTAAGTTTTGATAAATGCAAGGCTGGAAGAAGAAGAAGAGAAAAGGTTATCAATCCAATGGCTAAGAGAGGAGCAGGATGCAACATATCAAGTAGCACTAAGAACAGAACATGTTCTACTCTTACAACTCCTTTTCTCAACTATTCATTCTCTTTCCCACTTAGTTATCCTGCAAAGTTAAAGAGAAGGCTACACAATTAAGTGTTTAAAAGTTCTCTAGTTTGGTAGTGTTTGGTGGAGAAAATAGAATTCTCAATCTACCCAACACAACCTTGCAGACATGTATTAAAAAATCCCTTTTTCCATTTTGTTGCTCTAAAATAAGCATATCTTGAGAACTTGTTTATTCTTGTGCCATTTATAAAGGAATATTTCATTGTGGTTGCTCCCTCTTATAGATTTAGATTGTAAATGACAATGGTATGTAGCACATCAGTCTATAAATGATGAGATTACTAACTCACTAGACTTCAATATGTATGTTTGCACAATAACATAATTATTGTAATAACTAATGAAAGACTTGATGCTCAATTTCATTTCATTTCTAGGGTTTAAATTATCTTTGTTCAAGGTTGCTTTGATTGTGCAGAATTAAATTTGGGTGATTTTTGGACGTTAGCTTAATATCTCACAGAATATGACCTTAAGAAGGTATTTGCAGGTTCTTTTGAAAGAGTAAGTTTGTTGTCAATATCGAATATCACATACATTTGTGATGTCCTATATAACATCCATTTATCTTCTATTTTAATCTCTTATTTTTGTGCGGTTGTCATTTCAGGAATGGTGGACAGGCTGGCTTATTCTCTTGTAAAGTGAAGGAATGACATTCGTCATTGTTGTGGATTGGCATGTCCTTCACTATTTATTAGCCCAATCATATAGAAAGTAGGAAAGCTTGTATGTAATGACAAGTAGGTATGTTCCTCTTGTCTCAAATTGAGGTTCTCCTTGTTTGTCTATCCTTCGACTGCAAACAGTAAAAGAAAATGACTAAAAGAAACCAAGCATAGGAATCCTGAAGCACTATGTATGGTAGGATCCTTGTAGGCTGCTGGACTAATGAATATGTAAGGGGTTAATTGTAATGGCTTAGTGTCTCCATAAACAACACACTTTTGCAATTTTAATTTAGAGAAAGTAGATCTGACATTTCCTAAAATTCACACAATCATTAAATTAACCTTTGGAGCCTTCACTGATTCATTGCATATACCATCACATCTGAATAGGTGGCTACATGTTTCCAAACCCTCCAAAATTTCCAAAGTATGTGCCTTGTTTTGTCTCTGATTCCACATTGTTGGTCAATTCAAACCCTATAAGTTATTGTGGGGAATTCTTGTCATTTTTATCAGTTATTATTTTTTATATCTAAGTTAATGGTTTATAAAATTCTAGGCACATAAGTCAATCCATAGAAAATTGGACTGTGATGCTGCATGATATTGTACTTCAAGCTCCTTATAAAATGTCTCTACTATGCAAGCCCAAATATTCTATATCTAAGTTTCCTAGGACAGTCTATCCAATCAAATATCTAAGTCAAGGTGAAGGTGCTAGTGACTCCTTAACAAGGATTTGGAAATATACCAACTATTAGTAAAAGGGGATGCACAAGTAATGATTAACCTTGGGGATGCACAAGTAGTGATTAACCTTCTCAACAACAAGGTCAACAAGAAAAATTTACATTAGGTTCTCAATGCTATCTTTTCCCACACCTAATTCCTTTGATGATACGTTTAACCTTTATCATCTCAATTTGTGTAAAGGATGCACAATAGTTGGATGGTTCTAGTTGCTAATGTGGTAATGGACAAGTCATTAAGGCTCTACATCTCCCATTGCTATCACCTTCCAAGGAATAACGAGGACTTCTAGGATAGGTTAAGGGCCATTTATTTGCATAGATTCCAAGGATAATCATGATACTCATTAATGGTTATCGCACCCTAACTAGCTTCCCTATCAGCTATATATTTGCGTTCACTAACCAGTGGGTTTGCTCAATTATTTCAAGCCTCCATTCACCATGAGGTCTCTACTACTAGATAAACCAACATTCAAGTCTTACAAAGTCTCGATAGGTTACCAAGTACTATTGTTGCTAACAATTGAGCTGTTATCCATCTAGATATTTTGAGAAATAAAGGGAAATCCCCTAAGGTTTTCCTTATATATGACACACAATCTCCTTATATAATTAGAAATGATGCTCGCACACTTATAAGCTTCATGTTCAACCATTCTAACTTCTATTTTCCCACAAACAACCAATCGTATAAAACAAGGATCCTCAACATCTTCATATCCCCCACTCTGCCATCTCCCTTGAACTGAGCACATTAATATGTTATGCGTGCATGTTCTACTTCCATGTGCCACCTTTCTTATTGGTGGTGTCCACCATGGCAAACCACATCTCAACCCAATTCCTACTAGTCCTTCCTTTAAGAAGTAAACACTATCACTCATTGCCCCAAGATAGAAGCATTCAATGTGGTTTCTCGAGAATAGTTGCCCAAGTGAAAGAGAGCCTTGAAATGATTGGTCAATATATTAAAGATGGTAGGGAAGCTATAGAGACAAGAAACCTCGTGATACTATCGGTCAATATATTAAAGATGGTAGGGAAGCTATAGAGACAAGAAACACAAATTTCAAAGAAGAAGAGAAACCCACCACCATAGCTCACACTTATCACATAAATCCATATTCACCCTTAGATTTAACCTTTATATGGGGGTTAAGAAAATATTTTTGGGATATGGCTAAAATCTAGTGAGGGGTAATCTTGAGTTTAGTTTAATGGCCAAGTATCTCGAGGTGGTGAAATCTCACTAGAATTACTTCACCAATAGTATCCACATCAATAGTATCATGAGGTTTACCATCTACAACTCATATTTAAGGAGATGGAGTTTAACTCAACAACACCAAGTCCTTAATTATAGTAAACATTACAGCCCTCAAAACTAGAATGTATCCACAAATTTTTTTTATTGATCCAACTAACCAAACCCTAATGTTCCAAGCAATGAAACCATACATTGTTAAAACCGAATTTTTCTCTGCCCCACTAATAACCCCAATGATTTTAACATGTGCACCATTCATTTTTTTTGTGAAGGTGCAAAGCTACAGTAGTGGCCAACTTTCTTGGTTAGGTATATCTTTTTATGACACGTGGAATTTTTTTCACATGACTATTTTTTGCCTCAGCTAGCTAAATATATGGATTATGATGGTACTAATATAGTATATTGGCTATTCCTTTGTGTAGGGTTATCATATCAAGCCCATCCCTTTGAAATTCCACTCTAATTCTCAAGGCTTGTGACTTCACTGCTTAATAGTAATACTTGCAATTTGTTAATTTGTTATGTATTTAAGTGGTCAAGCATCTTGGTAATAGGAACAAAGGAGTGAGCCCCCTAATTTTGGTTTGAAGCATTCATTATTTGATGAACTCGTATGTTGCAAACCAGAAAGAAGTTTTATAAAAAAATTGCAATATCTATATGAATATTATTAGATTTTATACCTTGGAACAATCCTCCAGCTATGGAACCTGTTACAGACTAGGGCATACCTTGCAGTTCCAAAATTAGTCTATGCAACTAAAGCTATTAAGAGTAGTCTCCATTCCCATATGACACATTGAAAATTGAAGACATGTGTTATGGAGGGACTACAGTTGTAATTTTTTGCAGTGCAGATTTAGATGTATGCTTTCTTAGTTTTACGAAAGTAGATTTCCCCTAGCTATGTGGAAGTTCACCTCCCCACTCATTTAAGAGGGAAGTGTGTTCCTGGAATGATTCCTCACGTTTCTAGAACAATCTTGTTGCTACTAGACCACAACAAAAGAAATTAGAAATTGTTGATGGCAGAAGGCTTACAAAATCTAAGTAAATAGTATAGTTATTTATCTTTTTCAGATTTGAGAACTAAGAGTTACATCTTTATTATGGCCTATTAAACATCATATGATAGTTAAAGTTTGAACTGTCAATTTCACATTACACCTCTTTTGTTAAGATGCCCTGTTTCAGTTTGTTGATGACAAAGGTTATCTATTAAAACTTGAAACTTTAAGGTTGGTGTTATAGTTGATCATTTGATGACAATGCTACAAGTTATAATTTCTGGACCTTTGACATTATTTGTGCATTAAACTGTTGATGGTTTAATGATTATTACTGAGCTACTACAATGATCAAGGTCACGCACACGCGCACACACACACACACAATTTTCTGCTTTTTCTATTTCTGAGTTGACTTTTTCAGAATTATGAAATTTGTTTTTATGTTGTTTTTTCCTAGCTTTAGATAAAGCATGCGAGGGAAGCTTAGTCTTAGGGAGAGGGCATAGATACCAACGAGGTTTTTTTGTCTTCCTAAAGCACTCCATTAAAAGCAGTTTCTTTGTGCAGGTTGAGGATACTAATCACAAGGTCAAAAATAGATTGAGGGTGGGGAATTGACCAAAGGGTTGGCTCTGCTTTTACTGTAAAACCTAGATGACCTTCTTCTACTAGGAGGGCTGGGGGTGGAGTTTAAGTAGTCATTTTTTTAAACCTCCATTTAGAATAACTAGGGTCTATCTACAACATTATTAATATATTTTCTACCATCGTAAAGAATGGTGTGATTTGGGACAGACCTGTGAGATTTCTATCATATATTTTTGCAGTGTGCATTTCAGTTTCTAGCCTTTGAATATTGCAGTTTTGATAGGTTGTAAAGCTAAATGATACCTAGGGATTTAGGAGATCCCTTGAATATAAAATATATTACAATGGTCTAGAATAACAAATATACCATAATTTAATTGTTTTACTAACCAAAAAAGAAAAAAGGAAGGAGGTCTCATTGCAATGAGTGCCATTTCCTAGAGCCTTTACATAGCAAATCACAACAAAAGTTTTGTATACAAAAAGACCTTAGGTGGGCTATAAGTCTAGGTTTGATCATAATCATGACAATACTTAACGAAAAATCTTGAGAACCTAGTTCAACCCCGACCTAAGTTTTCAGAACACATACAGATTTGGAACATTTTCAAAATGCCAAGATCCATATACAGAAGGAAAATGGCAAGTACAGAAAAATATAAAAATATTTTTATAACTATAAAAATAACAAGGAGAATCCAAAATTAAGAATCAATGCCTTTCAAAAATCACAACATTAAAACTATAAAATTTAACCGAAAAATAGATTTATTGTGCATATTTCTATTAGCCATCCATATGCCATCATTGGTAATCTAATAAGTTATAACCATCATTGATAACTAATCATTTTGAAGAAAACTCTGTTAGAAAATCATATATTACAGAGCAATGGAACACATAAAATATTGAAAAAATATAAACACAGAAAAAACCATGAAACAAGAGAGACACAAATATACATGGTTCACCCAATTTGGGCTATGTCCAAGGAGAAATAGCCAATCCTTCCTTTTATATTATCCAACGACCTAAAGAGATACAACCTACAAAAAATCCACTATAATTCCCTCTTCTCTCTCAATCTCCTTTCTCTTTCCTTGCTCAGAATATAGATCTACATATATGCAATACAACTCCATCATACATAGCGAGGGGTTTCCTTCTAGGGCAAAAGACCCTAAATTAAACATAACTTCTACTGTCATATCTCCGCCTAATGAATGGTCTAGATTGACTACGAAATTACAACATTTTACAAGGCAATTTTACATCTATTTTTAGCTTCAGGGGCACTGCCCCCAATCCCCCGCCAAGGGGGGCTCCAAAGAATCATCATCGCCCTCCCTAGCAGTGCACATTTTATGAGCAGCATTGCTGCCACATTATGAACTCGGGTCCAATGTTGTGATACCTTTGAATAAGGAAGATAATCAGGCTCCACACCCAACACATTCCAGCATGGTCATAACAACATATTTGTGAGCCACATCCACATGTCCATATCAGCAATTAATAAATTCCTTTTCGCGACAGCTATGTCAAGACAAACAACAATATAGCACATAAGGATAGATTACACCTTGAAAACATGTGAATGCAATTCTTCTCATAGAATTTGGTCAAGCTTATGAGTCAATGGAAAAAGTTCTTCCTCACAGGTCTGGAACAAAATATACAATACAACTAGGAAATCACTTAGGATTAGCATCTAGTGGAAGGGTTTGATACATCAACATTGAACACTTTACTTTAAAAAAGAATAAATAATTAGGTCATTATGATTTCTTGGAAATATTTTTTTTTCTAGGTTAAGACTAAACTAAGTACCCACGGGGAATTGAACCAATGACCTATCGCAAGGAGTGCCTTAACAGCGCACCCATTCACCGTCAATCCAAAGCCCCGTGGGCGACTTCTTAGAAATATTAATCACCCGAGATGATTTAATTTCACCAAATTCTTGATCATGAGGTCTATCTTTTGACAAGGTCAATTTTTCATCAAGGATAACATTACTTTCTAGATCAAATGGACCAACAAACCAAGTCATATTAATCAGATATAAAAATAGAGGCTTTTAAGAAAGTAAAATCCCAAGAGCCTACATGTAGCTCTCACAGTAGAGACCCTTTTTTCTCTCTTTGATTCCCTTCTCTTTTTAACATCTATGAATGATCAACGTTCCTAGTTTGAGGTTTTATATGCATTATGCTTTTTTTCACTACTTTCATGTTTTTACTACCCAAAGTTCTCTTTCTCTCTTTTCCCAAGGAGTTGGTCAATACAAATCTTTGAAGGTTTCTAAAATTTTCAAATATATTAAAAATCCGCGGTAAGTAGTAAGATGATGCTATGTTATATGCAACATTTGTTCTCTCTCTATCTTATGTAATTTCAATATAAGGTAATGTTTTCTACTATTTTGATTATCATCCCAATAAGTATATAAATTCTCTTGTTTTACCCATAAAATCCTTCTAGTTATGAATTCTGTAATTTATAGTTTTTCTATATTGTTTTGTATACTTTGCATGGTAATGCACACATTTTATGGTGATGATTTGTTTTGTACTCGTGAAATTGTTTCCTTCATTTTATGTATTTTCCATCTCGTGGCATTTGAAATGATGCATGCCTATTTATGTTTTTTTGTTGATTTATTATATATTGTTTTTATGTGGAAGCATCTCTCGACTTTACTTGCTTTGATAAAGTAATTTCTAGTATATAGACATTGGCTACATTTGTAAAGAAACCAGGTGGAAACGCTTGATTATAGATACTTCTCTTAATGCAAAGTTGTTTTCCTTCTCTTAGGGATGGGTGATAAAGAAGAAGGTCTCGGGACATTAGCATGTTCTACCAAAAATGGGACTAACCCTATTCCATTTCAGCTAAGTTTTGCCCTTCATTTTCAATTTTATGTTGATGAATTTGTACAGAAGGGAGATTCTGAAGTGGAACTATGAATAGAACCAAGGCTGGAAGTTATTCATATACATGATTTGAGTATGAATTCTGAAAGTGATCTCCAGCTTTTGAAGCATCTAGTAGATGAATACAAGGTTCTCGTCAGCCTTAGATTTTCTTTACTAACAAAATTATGTTTCGCAAGAGCCTATTCACGTCTAGACACTAGACAACAATACATCTATATTCGTCTTATAAATTTTACAGTGTTAGTTCAAGCAAGTAATGACACCAATGATTTACCTATTTTTTTTAGCAATGAACCTGAGTTTGTGAATGACTAAAGTAACATTAGTACCATTTGATGATTTGATTCCTGAAGATATTTATATTTTGGCAATATTGGCATTGGGGGCCCTCTATCAGGATAGCTCTTGTTAGTCAACGATTTTAAATGTCATCACATTAGGAGGACATTGTGGCATCTTACCTAGTCTAATGCATAACACAATAATTTCTCTTTCCAGTGAATCATCCTATTGTTTGATATCTTTACTAGAAGCACTGATTTCTCTTGTAACAATTCTAGTTACTTCTTCTTTTGGCTACACTGCTTTATGTGATGTGGGTTTAATGCCAACTTTTCTCCCTCTTCTCAAACATTTGGATCCACAACATATACACTTGGTAGAAACTATTGTGCATGTTCTTGAGGCTTTTATGGACTATCGTAATCTTGATGCAACATCCTTTAGGGATCTAGGAGGCTTGCACAACAACATAGCATGTTTGAAGCTTGAATTCTACAATTTTGAAGAGAAAGGAAGTAGAGTGGAGAATCACAATCAAGTTCCAAGGGAAATTCTCCTTAGAAGAATGTTGTTAGGTCAGAGGCAATGCAAATTCCTCAACCTGACACATTCGTTCCTTATCATAGAAGACTTATTATGAGGGCTTTCCTTGGGCTCTATCTCTTGGCACATATGCTCCTGGAAATATTATACATATATATGATCTGAAGAGAGTTCTTTGCCATTTTTCTTGTGCACTATATTATTCATAAGATCAAAGCACCTTGGTTGTGGGGTCTTTTCACTTGCAGTTACAGTCACGAGTGATATTATTCATAAATATCCAACTTGATATTCTATGCTATATTTTATTGGTCTGCCTAATGCTTTCTTAGATGCCATCATGGTTGGAGTCATCCCTTCTACAAATGAAGTAACTTGTATACCACAATTCTTAGATGTTGTGTGCCTTAATAACCTCACACTTCAGGCTATTAATGATTGTGGTGCTCTAAGATCTTTTGTGATTTTTTTTACATCAAAAGCCTACTTATGGGCTTTGGTAAATGACACTCCTGGGTCCTTATCACCTGCCTTGGATGAGTTGATACAACATGATGTTTCTTTGAGGGGGCATGGGGTGGATGTATTGATTGAAATCTTAAATACTATTGCAAAACTTGTATTTGGCGCTGAAGTGTCTTCCTTTTTTCAAGAATCTTCCAGATCTTATGTGCCTATTCCCATGGAGAGTGATTTAGAACAAAAACAATTATTTCAATGGATGGAGATGAATCATTGAGGGTGAAATCTAAGTTAGGGGTTGATACTTTTGCTGAAAATTTGTCTTCAAACATGGAATCCTTTCTCCAGGATTGTATAAGCAATGTTACACATCTCTTAGAGAATATTTTGCATAATACAGATACATGGGTGTTTGTTGAGAAAAAGGGTATAAACTCTATGCTACAACTGTTTGATTTACCCCTCTTACCATTTTCATTTGCAGGTGGCTAGAATATTTCTGTTGCATTTAAGAAATTTTCACTGCAACACTCATCTCCTCTCACAAGGGTTGTTTGTACTACTTTGAGAGAACACATGAAACCTGCAAATGAATTCATGGATTTGTTGGCTGGAACAAAGCTGGAAGATATTGAGGTAGCATAACACATGAGAATTTTGAGATGCCTTTCAAGTATACATGGTGTTTTATCCTTTTCAACACATCTACTGAAAAGAACAACAACAATGATGCCTGAAATTGGTTATGGTAGTGCAGATATACTGAAGGATGTAGGGATGGTGTACAATGAAATAGTTTGGTAGATATATCTTGTAAGTGATTCAAAAGTAGATGTGAATAAAGAGGTTGAACAAGGACCTGCAACTGAAAATTTGGCACCAAATGTAGTAGGTATAAAAGTTGACACTAACACAATTTCAGTTTTTCGGCATGTGAACCCAGTGTCTATGAAGAATGGACTTGTTTCTCATTGTTCCATTGAACCTGAATATTTTTCTGTTATACAAACAAGACTTCATCACCATAAAAAATAGACCATGTTATCGAAGGGATTTCAATAATGTGTCTTGGTCAGCTAGGGTGACATGTAGATGCATCAGAGGTTGACATTGGAGGCTTTGTAAGTTCATGAGAAACATATCAAGCCCAGGAAATTAAACGGACGTCACTTGATCTCCTGGAATTTGACACTAAATAAGGTTGTGTCTGCAATGTGATCTTCCTGTGTGACTCTTGTGAAGGTTTTTGTAGTGCCCAATCGACATCGTGATGATATAGGATCACTTAGTGCAGTAACCAAGAGTGTGGTGGTTTCTCTTGCCAAATATTTTCATGACAATCTTGATGTGGATGATAATTGTAGCTCATTTGAGTTTGAGTCATCACTTTCTTCAAAGTGTCACTACTTGGAAAGTTGTGGATGACATGACAACAATTATATATGACAACCATAAGTGAATGTGTGATACAACAATGGTGAATTATTTCTATGCTTATGGTACAATTAAAAGTCTTTTTGACTACTTTTGAAGAAACATTTCATTTATTGTGGACAATACCATTATGTCACAACAAGGAATGGAAACAAAAAATGATAAAGGTATTGAAAATGACAAGCAAGAGCATGCACCTTGGTTGTTAGAGACATATGAAGCTATTGCAGGCTTTTGGAGTACCTTGTGAATTCTTCTTTATTATTAATTGTGCCCTATGCATCACAACTGTTAGTGCAACTAGTTTTTGGAGGCTCTATCACTATTCGAAGGGATTCAGAGGTTTTTGTTTGCACCCTACAAGCTCAAGTTCTCAACGGTGTTCTACCTATCTAGAGCAATCCAATGTTTTTTCACTACAGTCCATCTTTAATTACCTTTATTGTTTCCATTATTACCCATGTATACATTGCCATAGGTGATGTTAAAAGAAGAAAAAATGGTATTCCTAGAAGCACATGTCAATGTTTTATAGGTCATCCACTTGATGAGGCTATCATTTCTATGATTGTTGACATGGGATTTCTAGGGTCCAGTGAAAAGGAAGAATTCAAGTGTGCTGAAACAAATAACATTGAAATGGCTATGGAGTGGTTCTTTAGTCATCTTGAGGAATAGAGGTTTATTTTCATATGAAACCTTTAGAAAACCCCCCTGTTGAGGATATCTTAACTACATGCATGAATTTGTTGCAAAGTATAGATGCAAATATTTTTTCAATGACTGATTTGATTGTGACTTTATGCAACTGAAACAAATGTTAATACCTTCTAAGAGTTGTCTCCTTTGTTATTCAATAATTAAAGCTTTGTAAGGTGGATGGATCTGAAACTTGGTTGGCATGAGTTTCCTAAGATTTTCTTGAAGGTTGAATACTATGTTCCTAAGGTGTCTTTTCTATGGTGAAATTTTTTTTTCTTAGTTTATACAGGTCATTTGGCCACATAATGACCGCTATTGCTCAACTGAAGAAAACTTGTTTGAGTTTTTTGCTTTTCTCGGGAAAATGGCATTGACATTACTAATGTTGAGGTATATGTTGTATAATTTTTTTATAGTCTACTTTAGTTTATATTCTAGTGTTCATCATCTTTCATGTCTTATACTCTACATTGTATTTTTTTTTCATTTTTAGAAGATGAACTCAGTAATGATGGTAAAATGAAGGAATTGAAGAAAGAGGGGGAAAATAACACTGACGTCACAAATGCAGAAAGACAAAGAGAAGAGAACTAGCATAGTGATACCCTTAAAGTCAATATCCTGTATGAGACACACAGATACACACTGATGGTCAAGTCTTTAGAGTTGGTGAATTCACCTGAAATGCCTTGGCTATAATATATGTAATTTTTTTTGTAGATTTGTTATTTTTTCTACCCTAATTATCATAGCAAGAAAAATATTGATGTCGTGGGAATTATTTGAAGACTTCATTAAGGTCGATTTTTTTGATTTCCTACTTCATTCATACCTTCTCATGATAAGAAGGCTTTAAATATGAATTAATATGTTCTTGAAACAAATCAGATTCAAATTTTATAGATATAAAAGATTTAAAAAATGTCAATGTCTTTGTTTGATTGTTACTTGACTTTGGTGTGGGAAGCCTACATGAAATGGGATTGGAAAAAGGACGGGGAGACAATGTAGAGCATGTCTTGGATATGATTCATTTGTTGTTGGAGATCCTTCACGCACCTGAGCCATCGTATTTGGAAATTTTTCTAGTAGGGATTCCTATGGTTTTTAATGTTGTGATTCTTTCACCTCATGGTTATTTTGGGCAAGCAAATGTTTAGGAATGCTAGACAATACATTGGTGCACAGGTAAACAAATTTCTTATAATTCAAATGTTCATTCCATGATATCCTCTCTTTGTTATTTGATTACATTTTGACTGTTTATTTTATTTTATTTTGTTGTCTTTTAGCTATTAAATTGAAAATATTTGGTATCATGTCCATTTAAAAAAATTCAATGTTTGAACATGAGTTTAGTATTACACTATATTAATTGAAATATTTTTAGTTGTTTTGTGTTAAAATATTTTCATGAATAGTAAAAAAATGTACTTTCATGTTGTTATTTGAGCACAGGTTGTCTATATACTTGACCAAGTTCACGTGTTACAGAATGAAATGTTGTTGTGAATAAAACAACAAGGGTTAATCATCAAACCTTAGTTAATGTGTTTTAACAAGTTATCTATAGCTTGAGCTTTTTAACATGCAACTTAGTTGGCATGATTGTGTCTAATATTTCTCTGAAGGTTGAATATAACGAAGTTACTAAGGTTTTCTTTTCTATGGTGATGTTTTATTTGTTTTGTTTATATAGGTCATATGGCCACATAATGACCACTATCCCCAATTAAAGAAAACTTATTTGAGTTTCTTGCTTTTATGGGGGGAAATGGCATTGACATTGCTGATGTTGAAGTATATGTCATATAAATATTTTATAGTCTACTTTCGTTTATATTCAAGTATTCATCGTCTTTCATGTCTTATACTCTGCGTTAATATATGTTTTTTCATTCTCAGGAGAGGAACTCAATATTGATGGTAAGAAGGCGGAATTAAAGAAAGAGGAGATCATTATCGTTGGAGCGATAAATGCAAAATGAGAGAGAGAAGAAAATCAGTCTAGTGATACCCTTAGAGCCAATATCTTGCATAAGACACACACAAAGAGACTGATGGTCATGTATTCAGAGTTGGTGAATTCACTTGTAATGCCCTGGCAACACATTGATAATGTTTTGAAATGATGAAACAATATTTCACTTGTAATGCCCTAATTTAATAATTTTATATTGATTTGAAATGACTAACAGTCTTAACAAGACATAGCTTTTGGATCCGCTTGACATATCAACACAGAAACCTCTCATTTATTTCTCTTTTCTTCATCTCATGTAGCAATACCCTCTTGATCTCTTCTTTGAGAATAAATCTTCAAGGAAGTAGTTAGGGATAGGGAACAACCTACCCTAAATATGTGACATGTGAGAGTTACATCATTATCATCATCAAGACATTTGCCTTAGGCACAATTTAATCCAAATAATAAATATCCTGCATGTCTTCCTCCCAGAAATAAAATTTAATAAATCACAAATTAATTTACCCATCAAATACAACTAATTTTTTTTCATTCCCCTAAACATTTTAAAATAAATAACCTATTACAACTACTCTCTAAGGTAAAATAATAATTTACCGAGCAAACACAACTTATTACAACTACTACTTAAATAACATTCATAAACTATTACAACCCGTCTTTTAATGTAAAATAGTAATTTATCCATCAAACATAACTAAAAAAATACATTCATAACCTATTCGAACCCCTCCTAAAAAGTAAAATAGTAAAACATTCCATGATAAAATGACATTTCCTCACCTATTGCAACGACTCCTTAAAAATAAAATAGCTAAAATAAAGTTTTGGGTTTAATTTTTTTCATTCACATACTGTGAAAGTTTCAACAAAGTAGGTTTGATAAATGAAAAAAATCTATGGTTGATGTCACGTTATTGCATGTCGGTCCTTCTAACGTGCTTCTGTCACATCAATATTGCCCGTATTTCTCGATTTGTCGGGTGATGGATCATGCCTTCATGTTCTTGCCATTTAAATCCTTTTGTTTTAATGTGATATTGATTGAAAGGTTTTGGTTACAGTGTTAGTATTTTAAATACAGAAAAGGCAATAACCTTTTATTTAAATAATGTATTTTCTTTTTAGATTAATTGACTTCGTCGGTGAGAAGTGGGGTGGCCACAAAAAATTGAGTAATATTAACATTTTAATAAGAAAGATGTGTTGTACGAGTCCTGCTTTAGAATGTGATATAAAATAATGATCATAACGTTTACTCACCCCCGGGGGACTAAGGTATTTTTTGGAATATCCATAAGAATTTTGGGTAGTTTTTTTTCCTAGCAGTATCAAGAATTTTATTTTTTAATTTGAATTCAGTTAAAATGAATGCAAGATTTATTTATTTATTAAAGTATATGACATTTAACCATAATAAAATTATAGTTTTATATAGTATGATTTGTCATATTATATATAATAAATAAGAATATAAAAGTATTTATTATTTTTAAAATTAATATTAATAATATTATTTATATTTTTCTTTTAAATTTTATAAAAATATAGTTAATATTATTAACTTAATTTTTTGGGTTACATTTCATTAAATTAAGCTTCATAATTTTTATTTCAATTTTTGTTGAATTTATACTAGCTATACTTTACATTAGAAATAATAATAATATATTTATTTTTATTCAATTTAAAAAAAATATATAATTGTATACTAGATATTTGTATATTTAAAAATGGTAGAAGGTTTTAAGATTTGCTCACTTTTATATTGGGTTTATGAGAGGTTTTGGGTTTGCACACAGATATTCAAGATTATAATAAGTTTTCCAAAAGTCAATGATTCTCTTTTAAACATTATAGTTCAAGTGTAGAGTTTTGTGTTTTTAACAGGTATTGTTTGTCTTGGTGTACATGATTTGATCTAGTGCAGTCTATTCAATGCAATTAGGATTGAGTTTTATGGGGGACAATTGCTCGACTACCTCTAAGGTGTGAATAAAGGTAGAAAATATGGTTGAGGCAGCTCCACATTAAACACTGGGTGCAAGCCAAGGAAAGGAGGAATGCTTAGTTTAAAATCATTTTCATCCACCACTTTTGTGATTGTATAAGGACCATATTACAGTGGTCTTAGCTTCTCATTGGGGCTTGTGAGGTTCTCTTTCTGTAAATGTAATCACACCTTATCACCAACCTGAAACTTATGTGGAAGCCTATGTTAGTAATATCGCTACTATTCTTCCCATTGGCTCTCTATAGGATATCATGGACCTATTGTTGGAGACGTAGGATCCACTCAACAAATTTGGTAGCCCTGTCCACCTCAACCTAAGCCTGGGAGGAATTTGTCAGTGTAGATGCAATTTGCATAACTACATCATGTGGGGCCAATGGTTGGAACCCCATACACACTTGAAAGAGACTATAGCTAATTGAGTTGTGAAGGGATATTTTATAGCTACCTAGACGTATGCAACGTTTGTGTCCCATATACGCGGGTGTTTGGAGTTGTACATCTGCAAGATGTGCACAATCATACTATTGAGAACTTATGTTTGTCCATATGATTAGGGATGAAAGCAAGTCAATTTGGTTAACTTGGTATCCATGAGACACCATAGATTGGACCAAAATGTGCTAAGGAACCTATTATCACTATCTAAATTAATGGTTTGAGGTAGCCCAAAATGAACCCAAACACAAAGAAGAGTTTAGCAGCAGCCTCAACTGTGATACTCTTCTTGTGGGGTGCCAGAATGGTCATCTTAGAGAATCGTTCAAGAAGAGAAAACACACAAACATTGCCATGCTTGGTGGATGGAAAACCTAACATGTAATCCATGGAGATTGATTCCCAAGGCTTGTCTAGGGCAGGTAGAGAAGTGTGCAACCCTAGCTTATTAATGGTTGGTTTAGTAATGACATAGGAAGTGTATGATTTGATATTACTTCAGACATCCTTTTGAAGCTTTGGCCAGTAGGAATATTGTTCAAGTATTGTTGTTATCTTCTCCACACCAAAGTTCCCTGCCACTTAATTGTAATGTGCCTCCTAGATCAACTTGGAACGCTTCCTTGAAGGAACACAAAGGTGGCCTAGGTAGCATAAGAGTGCATCTTAAAGGTGGAAGATTGGAACTTTCTTCCTTTCCATCAACACCCAGTATGTCGCAACTATTGACATTATGATGCATGTGTTGTACTTGATGGCAAACAACTCGTAGAAGATCAACTCACTTATATATATTTAGATGAATCCACAGAAGAGATATCAGATGTGACAGAGTGCATGGGATGCCGGACAACTCAAAGGAATCATATGACAGTTCTAAGGTTAGCTTTGCCATCAAGTCCAAAGGGGGAGATTGTTGGCATTATGAGACAAGTGTTGTCCTTGATAGAAAATCACATAGATGATAAATTATAGTGCAACAAAGATATTTTCAAGTTCACGTACTTTCATGCAGAGAAACGTTTCTTTCATATGGTGAAAAGTTCATGCACTTTCATGCAGAGAAAAGTTTCTTTCATGGAGAGAAAAGTTCACGCACTTTCATGCAGAGAAAAGTTTATTTCATGTAGAGAAAAGTTCATGAACTTTCATGCAGAGAAAAGTTTCTTTCATGTAGAGAAAAGTTCACGCACTTTCATGCAGAGAAAAGTTTCTTTCATGTAGAGAAAAGATCACGCACTTCCATGATTGGTTCATGGTATTAGTCCGACAGTTTTTGATCCTATGGTTTTGGTCCGTGGTATTGCATCCAAAAGTGTTGATCCCAAGTATTGGGTCCATGGTATTGAATTTTTATGGTTTTTGGTCTGTGGTATTGTGAAAGGCCTAAGGCTATAAAAAGGAAAGGAGATCATTTGGTCGCACACTTATGGGTTGAATATCTTAAGGTGAGCTAGATCTGAAATACTTGTGATCAGTTGGTGAGTGATAGCTAGATATGAGTGATAGCTAGATCTGAATGGGTCGAGATCTCCATGGCGCATGATTAGATCTGTAGATCTAATAGTCTTGGGTATGCTTGAAGACTGAAAAACTATCTATACCCGCAGGACCGCAGGTGTGACGTAGTGCAGGTGTGGATACCCGCAGAGCAGAAGAGTGTGCAGGTGCAGATCTAGCTGTAGGACCGCAGGAACAACACGGTGCAGGTGCGGATGCCTGCGGAGCAGAAGAGTGCGCAGGTGCGGATGTAGCCGCAAGACCGCAGGTGTGACATGGTGCAGGTGCGGATACCCGTAGATAAGAAGACTATGTAGGTGCGGATACCCGCATATCAGAAAGCAGCACAGGCGCGGATGTTTGCAGATGTCTATTGGTGAAGTTGCGTACCCTGCTTGAAATTTGTTTTAACTGCCTTTGATTATTCTGCAAGGTTTTGGGTTCATAATTGATGTTTGGTCACTCGTATTGAGTTCTGATAACAACATGATTATGTTTAGCTTCAGTATTGATGGTTGAATGGATCAAGTTCTTAATGACTTATCTTTATGTGATCTAATGGACTAGATCTGGTTGCTAACTCACATATTATCCTTGTATATGTATTGATCTAGTGATTGGGTGATTCAGAAGATTGATTGATTATGTCCTTCAATGATATTAATGGGTCCAGTATGAAAATTGGATGAAACGTGGCCTTTCAGATTATGTATTGTGCTTCAGGTGTATCCAGTCTGAAAATGTATGAAATGTGGTACCCGGAGGAGAGAAGATTGTAGGTCAGTGCCTAAGTACTAGTATCTTAGCTAGTACAAGAGCAAAGGTGGTGGTAGCTCCCTTCCAGTAGCAGTTGAAAACTTTGGAGCATTGTAGCAAGGAGAAGCCTGCATACTAGTAAATGGATCGGCTAGTAAAAGAACTATGGGGATTGTAGCTCCCTTCCAGGAGAGACTGGAGAACGAGAGAGGGTTGTAGCTCTCTGCAGGTAGAAGCCTACGTACTGGTATAAGACTGCACCAGTACAGAAATATTGTAAAAGGATTTTCTTATTAAGAAGAAGATTGAGATGACTTGCAGCAGGTGTTTTTCTCCCACATTGGGTTTCCACCTTATGTCATGGTGTTCATGTGTGTGGCTTATGTGTGATGATCTATTCTATTTTACTTCACCTGTTTGCTATTAATATGGTTGATAATGTTCTAATGCACTCATTGAAGATCAATTAACTAAATCATAAGTTTACTGAATATACGTGGGTATTCTTAACTGAAGCAGCATATATGAATCAGAGTATGGAAATGAAAATGTTTTATTGACTTGATAATACTGATTCACCCCCCCCCTCTCAGTATTATTTCCAACAATTGGTATCAGAGCAGGTCCTTTGGTAGAAGCTTGATCGTTTGAAGGAGATCCGTGGAACAATGGGAAAGAAGCTTAAGAAGAAAGGGCCTAAGCAGAAGAAGACATCTCAAAAGAACTATGATAGTGGGAGAATCAATTGGGCATTATGTGGAAGAAGCACTTCAGATTCAGAATCATTTCAGAATGAATATGATCTATGAGGTATGAATTTGTTATCCTATGATTTTCCAGCTATCTATCCATTTGGAAAAGATGAAAGTGATAGCGAAAAAACTGAATTTTCTTTTATGGGTCAGCAAGAAAGATATCAAATAGAGGCAGAATTTAAAAGGCTTACAGATAAAATTAGAGATGAACAAGATCTATTGAACAAAAGGGAATGTGCCTTCAAAGAAGAAGCTACCAAACTAAAAGCTCAACTAGAGGAAGGAAACAAGGTAAGGAAGTTATTCAAGGACAAATATGAAAAGTTGCAGGATGAAGTAACATCACTAAGAGATGAAGTCAATGAAAGAAGCACAACCATCAAGAAACTCAAAGATAGATCCAGTTACTATGAAAGTCTTGAAGCCACGATCCGCTCGCTAAAACAAGATCTTGAAGAATCAAAGAAGCAAAATAAAGAACTACTCCAAGCTCATGAAAATGAAGTTATTGAACTAAGACATCAGTTGGAAGAAGAAAGAAATGTTGAAGAAAACATGAAGAAGCAGTATCTTGAAAAGGAAGAGCAACATCAAGTTGAGGTAAATATTATAAAAGGTAAATTAGAAGAAAAGGATAAGATTTTATGATTTCAAGATATTACTAAAGTCTTGGATGATATTATTAATAGTCAAAGGTCTCCTGTTATCAAAACTGGTCTTGGTTTTCATGAATCTATTGAAGGTGAATCGAGTTCAACAGGTAAGACAAGGGACTCTACTACAAAATCTGAAATGCTCAATAAGGAGATGAAAGGTCAATCTCATCATCAACCAAGGAAAGAAATTCTTCAAAGAAAATCTTTTCCTCCTCCTATGAATAATGTTGAATGTTATAATCTTGGACATGTTGCAGCCAAATGTAGAAGAAGAAGGGTTCAAGGCAATCATGCAAAAAGATCATCACATTCAAGGTACTTTAATGGATATTGCTTTGCTTGCAATATGTTTGGTCACAGAGCTGTTGATTGCTATAGAAGAAATATGAGACATGTAAGATGTTACACATGTAACAAGCTTGGACATATAGCTAAGGAATGCAGGAATAAAGTATGGGCACCATACCAAAAGGAGAAAACATCATCATCACACTTGAAGATGTGGAAGAAGAAAGAAGTACAGTTAGAAAGAGGCGGCACAGCACAACATACAGACAAAACAGAATTAGAGGGAGCTGGAAGTGTAAAACTTCAGTGTCCTAAATCTCATACGCAAGTTTCCTAAAGAGAAGTCACGTATATATGCGAGTTGGTTATGGCATAGTCACGTATATGATTGTTTGAGGAAAGGCAGTAGGGACAGGTTCAGGAAAAGGATTAGTTATGATTCGGTTTATTATTTGCGTTGTTTGATAATGGTTACAATTTGCTGATGATGTGTGGAAATGACTTGATGGTTAGAATTGTTTTGTTTCTAACTTGATAATGATGATGTCTTGATACTTCTTGCTGATATGCATCATCATATCTGACAGTAAAAAAGATGGCACAGGTTTAGGGGGGAGCATATGCTTTTAATGCATTGTTGGCATTATGGTTAATAGTCCTTGGTGATGATGCTTATATGGATAAATAATTCATATTGCTATGATATGGTTATGAGTTGTTTAGATGATTCTTGGGGTTACATAGTTGATATTTAGATCAGAATTGTGGTTGATTCTCTAATGGTGCTTACATGGTGATCTTTATAAGGATAAGGAGAAGTACAATTCACATCTTCTTTACTTGATAATGAGTCACTCATATGTTGTTTTCGTCATATGCATAAAGATCATATATTATAGTTATGATGCCGGATTCCTATTGTTCTTGGCACATATATGGTTGAGGATTGTTGGTTGGATACATGGATGATTATTCAAAGTTGCATTGTTGGAGACATGATTATGATGAGTTCTTACCTATATGATGATAGGTTGTTTCGTACATAAGTTGATTGATGCAGATATTTCCAATTGATGATACTTGGTCCATGCATATCTGGATGGCTATGGTGTTTCTCACATATTATAGAATGATTCTGTATATACAGAATTCTGTTCAAAAGGATGAGTTGATACGGACATACCTTGATGATTCATGCACTAATACAGGTTGTTGGTCTAGTTGCTGTTGACGGATGCTATGGAGCAGATCATACAATGTTGTTGGTGAGGTTTATCATGATCTTATTTAGGTGTTTGGTCTCTGTTATAAATGTCATGTATATCATTCGATGTAAAGGTCATATCAAGACTCATGATGTAATAGTGTGTCTCTATCTATTGTAGTCATTTGATGAGATCTCTTCAGGTCATGTAACGGCCTATGCTGGTTTCCCCACTATGCCTGGGATGAATGATGTTATTCTTTTATGTTATCATATGTAAACTTTTGGTATATCACCATTGTGATGGGAGATATATGTATGTATGAGTCTTTAGTGATAGGAAGGTCATTTATGATGTCTAGAGTCATGTTCTTCTTGTAGAACATCTTTTTGCAGAACTTGCTTACAATAAGGGGATCATGAACAAGCGTATTTCAGCAGAGAAAAGATTTCAGCATGTTCTCAGAAAGAGCATGGACGGATTGGTGCACCATGGCATATACAAAGGGGGAGCTCATTCAGAGATTTTAGCAGGTACTCAGGGGGATTATTGACAGCAAAGGAAGAGAATATCTTGGTCCGCCCTTTGCCCTTGATGTCAAAGGGGGAGAGTGATTTGGTATTGTTGCCATCAAGTCCAAAGGGGGAGATTGTTGACATTATGATGCATGTGTTGTACTTGATGGCAACCAACTCGTAGAAGATCAACTCACTTATATATATCTAGATGAATCTACGAAAGAGATATAAGATGTGACAGAGTGCATGGGATGCCGAACAACTCAAAGGAATTAGATGACAATTCTCAGGTTAGCTTTGCCATCAAGTCCAAAGGGGGAGATTATTGGCATTATGAGACAAGTGTTGTCCTTGATGGCAAATCACACAGATGATAAATTATAGTGCAGCAAAGTTATTTTCAAGTTCATGCACTTTCATGCAGAGAAAAGTTTATTTCATATGGTGAAAAGTTCACGCACTTTCATGCAGAGAAAAGTTTCTTTCATGTAGAGAAAAGTTCACGCACTTTCATGCAGAGAAAAGTTTCTTTCATGTAGAGAAAATATCACGCACTTTCATGATTGGTTCATGGTATTAGTCCGACAGTTTTTGATCCTATGGTTTTGGTCCGTGGTATTGCATCCAAAAGTGTTGATCCCAAGTATTGGGTCCATGGTATTGAATTGTTATGGTTTTTGGTCCGTGGTATTGTGAAAGGCCTAAGGCTATAAAAAGGAAAGGAGATCATTTGGCTGCACACTTATGGGTTGAATATCTTAAGGTGAGCTAGATCTGAAATACTTGTGATCGGTTGGTGAGTGATAGCTAGATCTGAGTGATAGCTAGATCTGAATGGGTCGAGATATCCATGGTGCATGATCAGATCTGTATATCTGATAGTCTAGGGTATGCTTGAAGACTGAAAAACTATCTATACTCGCAGCACCACAGGTGCGATGCAGTGCAGGTGCGGATACCCGCAGACCAGAAGAGTGTGCAAGTCTGGATCTAGCCGCAGGACCGCAGGAGCGACACAGTGCAGGTGCGGATACCCGTAGAGCAGAAGAGTGCGCAGGTGTGGATGTAGCCACAGGACCGCAGGTGCGACACGGTGCAGGTGCGGATACCCGTAGAGCTGAAGAGTTCGTAGGTGCAGATACCCGCAGATAAGAAGGCTGTGCAGGTGCGGATACCCGCATATCCGAAAGCAGCACAGGCGTGGATGTTCGCAGATGTCTATTGGTGAAGTTGCGGACCCTACTTGAAATTTGTTTCAACTTCCTTAGATTATTTTGCAGGGTTCTGGGTCCATAATTGATGTCTGGTTACTGGTATTGAGTTATGATAACAAAATGATTATGTTTAGCTTCAGTATTGATGGTTGAATGGATCAAGTTCTTAATGACTTATCTTTATGTGATCTGATGGACTAGATCTGGTTGCTAACTCACATATTATCCTTGTATATGTATTGATCTGGTGATTGGGTGATTCAGAAGATTGATTGATTATGTGCTTCAATGATATTAATGGGTCCAGTATGAAAATTGGATGAAACGTGGCCTTTCAGATTATGTGTTGTGCTTTAGGTGTATCCAGTCTGAAAATGTGTGAAACGTGGTACCCGGAGGAGAGAAGATTATAGGCCGGTGCCTACGTACTAGTATCTTAGCTAGTACAAGAGCAAAGGGGGTGGTAGCTCCCTTCCAGTAGCAGTTGAAAAATTTGGAGCATTGTAGCAGGGAACAGCCTGCGTACTAGTAAATGGATCGGCTAATACAAGAACTATGAGGGTTGTAGCTCCCTTCCAGGAGAGACTGGAGAACAAGAGAGGGTTGTAGCTCTCTGCAGGTAGAAGCCTGCGTACTGGTATAAGACTGCACCAGTACAGAAATATTGTAAAAGGATTTTCTTATTAAGAAGAAGATTGAGATGACTTGCAGCAGGTGGGTTTCTCCCACATTGGGTTTCCACCTTATGTCATGGTGTTCATGTGTGTGGCTTATGTGTGATGATCTGTTCTATTTTACTTCACCTGTTTGCTGTTAATATGGTTGATAATGTTCTAATGCACTCATTGAATATCAATTAACTAAATCATAAGTTTACTGAATATACGTGGGTATTCTTAACTGAAGCGGCATATATGAATCAAAGTATGGAAATGAAAAAGTTTTATTGAATTGATAATACTGGTTCACCCCCCCCCCCTCTTAGTATTATTTCCAACAATTGGTATCAGAGCAGGTCCTTTGGTAGAAGCTTGATCGTTTGAAGGAGATCCGTGGAACAATGGGAAAGAAGCTTAAGAAGAAAGCACCTAAGCAGAAGAAGACATCTCAGAAGAACTATGACAGTGGGAGAATCGATTGGGGATTATGTGGAAGAAGCACCTCAGATTCAGAATCATTTCAGAATGAAGATGATCTATCAGGTATGAATTTGTTATCCTCTGATGTTCCAGCTATCTATCCATTTGGAAAAGATGAAAGTGATAGCGAAAAAACTGAATTTGCTTTTATGGGTCAGCAAGAAAGATATCAAATAGAGGCATAATTTAAAATGCTTACAGATAAAATTAGAGATGAACAAGATCTATTGAACAAAAGGGAATGTGCCTTCAAAGAAGAAGGTACCAAACTAAAAGCTCAACTAGAGGAAGGAAACAAGGTAAGGAAGTTATTCAAGGACAAATATGAAAAGTTGCAGGATGAAGTATCATCACTAAGAGATGAAGTCAATGAAAGAAGCACAACCATCAAGAATCTCAAAGATAGGTCCAGTTACTATGAAAGTCTTGAAGCCATGATCCGCTCGCTAAAAGAAGATCTTGAAGAATCAGAGAAGCAGAATAAAGAACTACTCCAAGCTCATGAAAATGAAGTTCTTGAACTAAGACGTCAGTTGGAAGAAGAAAGAAATGTTGAAGAAAACATGAAGAAGCAGTATCTTGAAAAGGAAGAGCAACATCAAGTTGAGGTAAATATTCTAAAAGGTAAATTAGAAGAAAAGGATAAGCTTTTATGATTTCAAGATAGTACTAAAGTCTTGGATGATAGTATTAATAGTCAAAGGTCTCCTGTTATCAAAACTGGTCTTGGTTTTCATGAATCTATTGAAGGTGAATCTAGTTCAAAAAGTAAGAGAAGGGACTCTACTGCAAAATCTGAAATGCTCAATAAGGAGATGAAAGGTCAATCTCATCATCAACCAAGGAAAGAAATTCTTCAAAGAAAATATTTTACTCCTCCTATGAATAATGTTGAATGTTATAATCTTGGACATGTTGCAGCCATATGTAGAAGAAGAAGGGTTCAAGACCATCATGTAGAAAGATCATCACATTCAAGGTACTTTAATGGATATTTCTTTGCTTGCAATATGTTTGGTCACAGAGTTGTTGATTGCTATAGAAGAAATATGAGACATGTAAGATGTTACACATGTAACAAGCTTGGACATATAGATAAGGAATGCAGGAACAAAGTATGGGCACCATACCAAAAGGAGAAAACATCATCATCACACTTGAAGATGTGGAAGAAGAAAGAATTACAGTCAGAAAGAGGCGGCACAGCACAACATACAAACATAACAGAATCAGAGGGAGCTGGAAGTGTAAAACTTCAGTGTCCTAAATCTCATACGCAAGTTTCTTAAAGAGAAGTCACGTATATACGCGAGTTGGTTATGGCATAGTCGCGTATATGATTGTTTGAGGAAAGGCAGTAGGGACAGGTTCAGGAAAAGGATTAGTTATGATTCGGTTTATTATTTGCGTTGTTTGATAATGGTTACAATTTGCTGATGATGTGTGGAAATGACTTGATGGTTAGAAGTGTCTTGTTTCTAACTTGATAATGATGATGTCTTGATACTTCTTGTTGGTATGCATGATCAGATCTGACAGTAAACAAGATGGCACAGGTTTAGGGGGAGCATATGCTTTTAATGCATTGTTGGCATTATGGTTAATAGTCCTTGGTGATGATGCTTATATGGATAAATAATTCATCTTGCTATGATATGGTTATGAGTTGTTTAGATGATTCTTGGGGTTACATAGTTGATATTTAGATCAGATTTGTGGTTGATTCTCTAATGGTGCTTACATGGTGATCTTCATAAGGATAAGGAGAAGTACAATTCACATCTTCTTTACTTGATAATGAGTCACTCATATGTTGTTTTCATCATATGCATAAAGATCATATATTACAGTTATGATGCCGGATTCCTATTGTTCTTGGCACATATATGGATGATTATTCAAAGTTCCATTGTTGGAGACATGATTATGATGAGTTCTTACCTATATGATTATAGGTTGTTTCGTACATAAGTTGATTGATGCAGATATTCCCAATTGATGATACTTGGTCCATGCAGATCTGGATGGCTATGTTGTTTCTCACATATGATAGAATGATTCTATATATAAAGAATTCTGTTCAAAAGGATGAGTTGATACAGACATACCTTGATGATTCGTGCACTAATACAAGTTGCTGGTCTAGTTGCTATTGACAGATGCTATGGAGCAGATCATACAGTGTCGTTGCTGATGTTTATCATGTTCTTATTTAGGTGTTTGGTCTCTGTTATAAATGTCATGTATATCATTCGATGTAAAGGTCATATCAAGACTCATGATGTAATAGTGTGTCTCTATCTATTGTAGTCATTTGATGAGATCTTCACGTCACGTAACGGCCTATGTTGGTTTCCCCACTGTGCCTGGGATGAATGATGTTATGCTTTTATGTTATCATATGTAAACTTTTGGTATATCAGCATTGTGATGGGAGATAGATGTATGTATGAGTATTTGGTGATAGGAAGGTCATTTATGATGTATAGAGTCATGTTCTTCTTGTAGAACATCTTTTTACAGACCTTGCTTACAGTCAGGGGGAGCATGAACAAGCATATTTCAGCGGAGCAGAGATTTCAGCATGTTCTCAGAAAGAGCATGGACAGATTGGTGCACCATGGCATATGCAAAGGGGAGCTCATTCAGAGATTACAGCAGGTACTCAGGGGGAGTATGGATAGCAAAGGAAGAGAATATCTTGGTTCGCCCTTTGCCCTTGATGTCAAAGGGGGAGTGTGATTTTGTAATGTTGCCATCAAGTCCAAAGGGGGAAATTGTTGAAATTATGATGCATGTGTTGTACTTGATGGCAACCAACTCGTAGAAGATCAACTCACTTATATATATCTAGATGAATCTACGAAAGAGATATAAGATGTGACAGAGTGCATGGGATGCCGGACAACTCAAAGGAATCAAATGACAGTTCTCAGGTTAGCTTTGCCATCAAGTCCAAAGGGGGAGATTATTGGCATTATGAGACAAGTGTTGTCCTTGATGGCAAATCACACAGATGATAAATTATAGTGCATCAAAGTTATTTTCAAGTTCACGTACTTTCATGCAGAGAAAAGTTTCTTCATATGGTGAAACGTTCATGCACTTTCATGCAGAGAAAAGTTTCTTTCATGTAGAGAAAATATCACGCACTTTCATGCAGAGAAAAGTTTCTTTCATGTAGAGAAAATTTCACACACTTTCATGCAGAGGAAAGTTTCTTTCATGTAGAGAAAAGATCACGCACTTTCAGGATTGGTTCATGGTATTAGTCCAACAGTTTTTGATCCTATGGTTTTGGTCCATGGTATTGCATCCAAAAGTGTTGATCCCAAGTATTGGGTCCATGGTATTGAATTGTTATGGTTTTTAGTACGTGGTATTGTGAAAGGCCTAAGGCTATAAAAAGGAAAGGAGATCATTTGGCTGCACACTTATGGGTTGAATATCTTAAGGTGAGCTAGATCTGAAATACTTGTGATCGGTTGGTGAGTGATAGCTAGATCTGAATGGGTCGAGATCTCCATGGCGCATGATCAGATCTGTAGATCTGATAGTCTGGGGTATGCTTGAAGACTGAAAAACTATCTATACCCGTAGGACCATAGGTGCGACGCAGTGTAGGTGCGGATACCCGCAGAGTAGAAGAGTGTGCAGGTGTGGGTCTAGCCACAGGACCACAGGAGCGACACAGTGCAGGTGCGGATACCCGCAGAGCAGAAGAGTGCGCAGGTGTGGATGTAGCCGCAGGACCGCAGGTGAGACATGGTGCAGGTGCGATACCCGCAGAGCTGAAGAGTGCACAGGTGCGGATACTCGCAGATAAGAAGACTGTGCAGGTGCAGATACCCGCATATTAGAAAGCAGCACAGGCGCAGATGTTCGCAGATGTCTATTGGTGAAGTTGCGAACCCTGCTTGAAATTTGTTTTAACTGCCTTTGATTATTCTGCAGGGTTTTGGGTTCATAATTGATGTCTGGTTACTGGTATTGAGTTATGATAACAGCATGATTATGTTTAGCTTCAGTATTGATGGTTGAATGGATCAAGTTCTTAATGACTTATCTTTATGTGATATGATGGACTAGATCTGGTTGCTAACTCACATATTATCCTTGTATATGTATTGATCTGGTGATTGGGTGATTTAGAAGATTGATTTATTATGTGCTTCAATGATATTAATGGGTCCAGTATGAAAATTGGATGAAACATGGCCTTTCAGATTATGTGTTGTGCTTCAGGTGTATCCAGTCTGAAAATGTATGAAATGTGGTACCCGGAGGAGAGAAGATTGTAGGCCGGTGCCTACGTACTAGTATCTTAGCTAGTACAATAGCAAAGGGGGTGGTAGCTCCCTTCAAGTAGCAATTGAAAACTTGGAGCATTGTAGCAGGTAGTAGCCTGCGTATTAGTAAATGGATTGGCTAGTACAAGAACTATGGGGGTTGTAGCTCCCTTCCAAGAGAGACTGGAGAATGAGAGAGGGTTGTAGCTCTCTGCAGGTAGAAGCTTGCGTACTGGTATAAGACTGCACCAGTACAGAAATATTGTAAAAGGATTTTCTTATTAAGAAGAAGATTGAGATGACTTGCAGCAGGTGGTTTTCTCCCACATTGGGTTTCCACCTTATATCATGGTGTTCATGTGTGTGGCTTATGTGTGATGATCTGTTCTATTTTACTGCACCTGTTTGCTATTAATATGGTTGATAATGTTCTAATGCACTCATTGAAGATCAATTAACTAAATCATAAGTTTACTGAATATACGTGGGTATTCTTAACTGAAGCAACATATATGAATCAAAGTATGGAAATGAAAAAGTTTTATTGACTTGATAATATTGAATCACCCGCCCCTCTTAGTATTATTTCCAAGAGCAACAATGTTAGAGTCACTGTTGTATAACTATGGCCACATAGAGCTCTCATTCCTACAAGATTTAAGAACTATGGTTAGTGCCACAACTGTGCCACCCTTCTTGTATTTGATGTTCAAATGGAATTATTGCAAGTAGGTGGACCATTTTCTATGACAGTCATTCTGTAACTTTCCTTGTGTCTCTATAGATTGAAAATGCCTATGGTCAGTGTGGATGATCACCTCCTTCCCAAGAATAAAATTCTTCCATTTTCGGCAAGACTAAACGATGAAGTAATTCTCTGTTGGCGCTATGACACAGGTTTTGTCCTTGATGGCAACTCACTCAGATGATAAATCATAGTTCAGGCTCACAGAATGAAATAAAAAGAAGTATACACAGGTTCCCCTTGACCAAGCCGCGTATACACGCGAGCTAGCAAACCAAAAGGCGCGTATGCGTATACACGCACTTTCACGCAGGGAAAAGCACGTACATGTTGGAAAACTTGGTTTTGGTCTATGGTATTTGGTACCTGGTATTTTGACTCGTGTTATTGACCCAAGGTATCTTGACCGAAGTGTTGACCCCAGGTATTTGGTCTTAGGTATTACTTTTAAGTGGTTTTGGACCATGGTATTGAGTAAGGCCTAAGACCATAAAAGGAGAAGGAAATCATTAGGCAAAAGCACTCAAGGATTGAATATCTAATGAAGAGCAAGATCTAGGCTAGTAGTCATTGGGTTATGCTGGATCTGAATCAAGGAGGAACTTGAGCGCTTGAAGAAGGATAAACTTCTATTTATGGGTCACGATCTTTAGGCTTGAAGAGAAGTATATTTATGTGGTTTTGACCTTTTATTGGCACATGCCATAATCTGTAAATCTGATGATTTGGGTATAACTGATGTCTGAATAGTTGTAAAGGTTAAATCATCTTTTATAGATCTGTACGCAAGTTCAGTATAGCAATGACGCATATACACGCTGGTTCGGCATTTCAAAACGGCGTATATGTAGGTCTGCCTTTAGATAACAGTGTATGAATGCAGGTTCGACACATTGAAGTAGTGTACGTCTCATAAGATATGTTTTAGCTACTTTTGTTTGTTGTTGCAATGTTCTGGGTTCTGCATTGGGTTCTGGTTACTGTTACTGTGTTCTAGTTACATCTTTCAGAAAAGTGATTATTTGATTAAGTTTTGGTTGGTGCAAAGGAGATTGATTGATGCAGATATATTTGAAGTTTGATTGATGTTATTGATGGTTCCAATCTGAAAATTTATGTAATGTGGTCCTAGGAAGAAAATAGAAGGTTGTAGCCTTCTGTAGGTCAGCACCTACGTACTAGTCCATTATCTAGTACAAGAGCTAAGGGGGTTGTAGCTCCCTTCCAGGAGAAGCTGGAGAACGAGAGAAGGTTGTAGCCTTCTGCATGTAGAAGCTTATGTACTGGTATAAGACTGCACCCGTACAAAAATATTGTGAAGAGAAGTTTCTTATTAAAAGAAGATAGACAAATTGCAGCAGGTGGTTTTCACCAACATTGGGTTTCCACCTTATATCTTGTGTTCTTGTGTGTGATTGTCTACTCTATTTTTACTATACCTATTACTGCTTATATGGTTTTGATACACAGATTAAAGATCAACTGACTAAATAATAAGTTTACAAGGTATACGCTGGTTTCTCTAAACACAGTTGCATATATACGCAAGTTGCATTAACAGAAGTAGCGTATATAAATCTTTTTATGGAAATGAAATATTGTTAAGTTGCTAATACTGATTCACCCCCCCCCCCCCCCCCCTCTCAGTATTATTTCCAACAATTGGTATCAGAGCAGGTCCTTCAGAAGAAGCTTGATTGCTTGAAGGAAGATCTATCATCATGATCAACTATGAAAGAGAGGCATCCATCAGGCCACCAATCTTTTTATGGGAGAAACATTGTCTATTGGAAGGTGAGAACGATGACCTATCTTTAATCTCTTGGAATAGAAGTTTGGGATATCGTGGAAGGAGGATACACATTTCCATAAGCAACTCCTACAGATACGGTAGGTAAAAAGCAATATGAAACAAGTGCAGAGGTTGTCAATACTCTATTGGGGAGTCTGTCACAATTAGAATTCATCAAGGTTATGCAGCTCAAAACCACCAAAGATATATGGGACAAGATCATTCTAAGCTATGAAGTAGAAGATCAGGTAAAATGTGCAAAACTACAATCTCTCAGAATTCAATATGAAACTCTCAGAATGCACAATGATGAAATTGTAGCTTATTATTTCTTACGTATAGATGAGATTGTTAATCACATGAAAATCTTTGGTGAAGAGATAAAATAAGTTACTTTAGTTGAAAAGGTTCTAAGATCCTTGTCTTCTAAGTTTGAATCAAAAGTTTTTGCCATATAAGAAAAGCAGGATCTTCATAGTATTACTATGTCACAGCTACACAGAATCCTAACTACTTTTGAAATGAGAAAGGGGGGTCCATCAGATATGAGAGAAGCCTCATTCAAAGCTTTAGGAAAAGGAGAACTCAATGAGTCAGGACATACGTTAGAAGGAGAGAAAGAATCAAACTTTGTTAAGAACCTTCAACGGGATTCTGGAAGATTCAAAGGTAAACTACATTTCAAATGTTTTTCTTGTGGAAGAGTAGGTCATTATGTTGCCAAATGTCCGCACAAAGATAAGCTTGATAAAGGTAAGGAATCAACAAAATGGAATAGAAAACTAAGTGTAAATAAGAAGAGATACTATACGCATGAAGATAGTGATGGTTTATCAAATAGTGATGAAGATGAAAATAGTAATGATTATAGACTTCCGATGGCTTTTGAAGATGATGATTTCTTGGATTCTTTAGATGAAGATGGTCTCTATGAAGAAATTTCTAAAATTAAAATCTATTTAGAAGAAAAGAGTATGATTATAGATACTCTTACATTCCAACTTGCTGAAAGGGAAAAACACAATGAAAAGTTAGAATGTGAAATTGTGGGTCTAAGAAAAGAAATTGAGAAAACAAAAGCTATAAATCTTAAGTTTGCTAAAGGATCAGAAACTTTAGATGAAATTATCAAAGTGCAGCGTTCTCCTCTGATAAAGACAGGTCTTGGATATACTGAATAACCATCTCAAGCACAGAAGCCGTCAACCTCCAAAAGCTATCTTGATGCAGCAAGGAGAAATGAAGAGGTTGACAATCATCAACAGAGGCTTAACGAAGATCACGAGGTAAATCGAGTTCAATTTACTTCAAGATGAACAGAACCTATAACCAACCACAGGTAAATCATTCTCAATTTGCTTCAAGAATGAATGTCAATGGAAACTACAATCATCAGATCAGTAGATTCGATAATCACAGGAATTTATTTAATGGCCAATGTTTTTCATGTCATAACTTTGGACACAAAGTTGCTCAATGTGTTTCTTACAAGACCATCATGACTAGAGAAGTACGAAATCGGAGGAATGTGACTGGGTTCATGAAAAGGACCTACAATAACTTTTATGCTCTTGAAAATAAAATAGAATGCTCTATCTGTAACAACTTCAGTCATGAAGACTCTGAATGCAGAAGTAAATTTCGACAAACATCTCAGAAGGAGCAAGCTTCATTGGGTCCCAAAACATGGGAAAAGAAAGAACCACAAACCGAAATATTTGGTATAGCCTTATATGCAGAAGGACAAGAAAATCAATGGTACATCGACAGTGGATGCTTGAAACACATGGTAGGTGATAAAGAAAAACTTCAATCATATAGTGCCTTAGAAAAGGAAAGGAGGGTCTCATTTGGAAATGACACCCCTGCAATCATAAAAGATAAAGGCTCTGTTCTCTTAAAAGAAAAGGTCAAAGCTGGGAATGTTATGTATGTTGATGGTTTAAAGCATAATCTATTGAGTGTTAGTCAAATGTGTGATCAAGGAAATGAAGTAGTATTTTGATCAAATGGGTGTGTTGTTCGTGAGCTTGATATAGGAGAAACAATGATCAAATGCATAAGAACTCCAAATAATTTATACATACTCAAGGGAGGACAACGACAATGCTATCTAAGAAAAAATTATGAACATTGGCTATGGCACAGAAGATTGGGGCATCTAAGCTTCCCTTAGATAAGCAAAGCGTGAAAATTCCAAGCTATTCGCAATCTTCCTGACATCAAAATTCCAGAAAATACAATATGAAAATCATGTCAATTTGGTAAGCAAACCAGAACACATTTCCCTGAAAAGGAAGGATCAGCTAGTAAGCCACTTGAACTTGTCCATACTGATTTATGTGTTCCATCAAGGAAAAAGTCACCTCGTGGAGAAGAATAATTTATATTGTTCATTGATGAATTTTCCATAATGTGTTGGATAGGACTTCTAAAGCATAAAGACGAAGCATTTGAAAATTTCAAAGCATTCAAAGCTTTGGTTGAAAATGAATCAGATCACAAGGTTTGATCGAGGAGGGAATTTACCTCCGATGAATTCTTCGACTTCTGTGAAGAACATGGAATAAGAATGGAATTCTCAACTACAAGGACTCCTCAGCAAAATGGAGTGGTAGAAAGGATGAACAGAACTGTTCAACAAATGGCTCGTGGTATGCTAGATGAGTCTGGAACTCCTGCAATCTTCTGGGGTGAAGCTGCATTTGTTGTCATCACTATTCTTAACAAAATGAATGTTTGGGTAAATAACACTCAAACTCCTCATGAACTTTGGTATGGTAAGACTCCTAGTGTAAAATACTTCAAAGTTTTTGGAAGAAAATATTACATCAAAAGGACTGATGAAAAACTTGGCAAGTTTGAACCTAGAATAGATGAAGGCATTCTCCTTGGTTACTCTTCCTGAAGTAAAGGATACAAGTGTTATAATAAAAGACTAGGAAAAATTGTTGAAAGTATTTATGTTGTGGTTGATGAAGTAGGTGAAAATCCAAAGCAGGTAGTAACTGAAGAGTGGGAAGATGATGAGGATTATCCTTCCACATCAAATCAGACTAATGCTGAAGAAGAATAAACCAATGAAGCACCAGAAGAGTAGATAATGGTAGAAGAAAAGAATCCATCTAGATATGTTCAGAAAAATCATCCAGAGACTCAAATTTTGGGACAGAAAGAGGCAAGTGTGTAGACAAGAAGAACTATTACATCCTTAAGGGTGCATGGGAAAACATTCAACTTCTGGTTATCATAGGTATAATCATAAGTTCTATAGACAACAACAAACTCAAACAAAAAGTATTAGGGTCCTCTGAGGTTAAGACATGGAAGTGAGGAAGGGCATAAGGGCTTATATTTTTCGTCCTAACATCTCCATTAGTCCCTTTGATGGGAAAAACACCCTCATTTCTGTTTTCAACCATGGTGTAGGTATGTGGAATGGTTTCTTCTTCTTCTTCCCTAATAGTCTCTTCAAATATCTCACATTGTTCACCTAACGGGTCCTCTAACTCCTGTGCAGTTAGAGACGGAAGTTAACAGTAACTGAAGAAGAGTGAAGGTTGTATGTTTGATGGTGTAGGGCTATTTGGCAAGAACTTCCCTAAAGTGTCTCTGCTCCTACAAGGCATGAAAGAACTTTTATTTTTATGTGTTTTTTCAGAACCAAATGAAAAACATAAAGGAAAGAAAGAATAAAATCTATCTACTAAATGAAAAATAGAAAGAAAATTAGAAATTACATCTACCTAGACACCTCCCTGGCAATGATGCCAAAAATATGGTTAGCTCTAGTATCGCACGAAGAGTGTTGTAGCTTAAAAGAGCCTCTTCAACTTTACTTTATCAGCCCAATGTTTCATACAAACTTAGAGGTGACAGTGCTATATATATAGTAGATGAATCATCCTACTCATGCCACCCTCAACTAGGTCACTTGATCACTATGGTTCCAGATTATTCCTCTACTGAACTGAAAGGAGTCTAACTATTGAAAGCATAATGTAAAGGCTAGTCCTAGTGCAGATAAAGTAAATTCTTTTCAACACAGAAATGAATGTTGTCAACTTGTAAATGTTATGGAAGAACAAAAATCTTATGCTAATTTGCAGAAAGTAAACTATGCTAACTTGCATTCAACCACCTAGCTATCAGCGTTTCTTGAAAACAAAATATTATTCTACCATTTCATAATTGAAGAATGCATGCATTGACTATCTAATTAAAACTTGTAGAGTAAACAAAGTTCTAATTGCTAAGCTCAGAAATGGAAGAACTAATGCTACATGATCTTGAAGAAAAGGAAAAGGAGTGAAGGGATTGGTCTAGGTGGCACTTCTAGTCATGGAGTCCAAGTTGAGGGATCAAAATACTTCTAAAATAAGTTTTAACCCCGTACAGAAATTACCTGCATACGAATTAAAAAACACAAAATAAACAATGGTGAGAGAATAACACATAAAACAAATATACACAGAGATTTTCCCCTGGATCCCAAAACTGGGACTACCAGATTGATTTTTCATTATGTTCCTTTCAATATTAAAATACATATATATACATGCTGAAGCATACATAAACCCCAATCCATTAACCTTCGATTAGAAGATAACCATAGTTCCTGTCAGGCCAGGAGGTAACTCCTCAAATCAAATCATATTATTCATTCAGGTTGTTCATTATTATATACAAGGGGGAGTGACTGTTCAGTTCATCTCCCGATGACTCTCCATATTCTCTATTATTTATTTACACTAATTACAATTGTTCACCCAATCCCTATGATTAGGTGTCAACATTCCCCCCCTTAATGTGAAGGGATGTTGGTGAGTCCAAGCATCATTCTGAATCTTTCAAGCTTTTCTCTTCCAAGTGCTTTGGTGAAGATGTCTGCAATTTGCTCATTAGTAGAACAATGGTGGAGATGGATTGTTTTGGCCTCAACATGATGTCGAATCAGACCATATTTAGTATTGATGTGCTTCGTTCGATCATGGAACTTTGGTTTCTTGGCCAACTTTATTTTCGAGGTATTGTCAATCATGAGTGGAGTCAATTGTACTTTTTTTACCTGCAAATCTTCAAGGGTTTTCCTGAGCCACACATTTTCTTTTGTTGCCTCAACTGTTGCCACATATTCTGCCTCTGTTGTGGAATCCATTGGAACTGATTGTTTGCGTGATCTCCAGGAGATAGCTCCTAATCCAAGACTCATAGCATAACCTGAAGTAGATACCCTAGTTTCTTTGTCTCCATCGAAGTCTAAATCAGAGTATCCAATTAAGCTGAAGTCGCCCACCTGTGTATACTTGACTCCAAAGTCTTGAGTTCCCTTCAAGTACTTTAGAATTCTTTTTGCAGCAGAACAATGTCCCTCACAAGGCTTTTGCATAAACCTGGAGAGGATTCCAACAACAAACGAAATGTTTGGTCTGGTTGTAGTTAGGTAGTTGAGATTTCCTACAAGCTGTCTATACTTTGTTGCATCCCCAAATTATTTTCCTTTAATTGATGTGAGCTTTAAGTTTTGTTCCATTGGAGTAGTCAGAGGATTGCATTCAGTCATGCCAAACCTATTTAATAGATCTCCAATGTACTTATTTTGAAAAAATAATATGGACTTCATATGTTGAGTTACTTCAATACCAATATAGTAATGAACATAGCCCAGATTAGTCATTTTAAGACCTTTCCTCAATTCCTTATTTATGGATGCAATGTAGCTCTCATTGCTCCCTGTCATCAAAAGATCATCTACATATACCACAAGATATACAACTGTTTTTCCAACCTTCTTAACAAACAAAGTTGCATCATCAAGATCATAATGTTTGAAATTGAGTTTTAGAAGATGCTCAGTTAGCTTTTCATACCAGGCTCACGGTGCTTGTTTGAGGCCATACAAGGATTTCACAAGTTTGCATACTTTATGTTCATGTCCTTTCATAACAAATCCTTCAGGCTGGGACATAAAAACATTCTCTTTTAGATCTCCATTCAAGAAAGCAGTTTTTACATCCATTTGATGGACTTTCCAACTGTTTTGAGCTGCTAGGGCAAATAGTGTTCGGATGGTAGCCCATTTTGCTGTGGGGGAAAAAGTATCCTCATAATCGACCCCTTCCTTTTGTGCAAAACCTTTTGCCACAAGCCTGGCTTAGTTCTTTTCAAGTGAGCCATCAGCTTTATACTTGTTCTTGTAGACCCACTTGCAGCCAATTGGTTTGGCTCCCAATGGAGGATCAACCAACTTCCAAGTTCCATTCTTTATCAGAGCATCATACTCCTTTTGCATCGCCTCTTTCCATTCATCATGAGAAGCAGCTTCTTGGAAGGAATTTGGTTCAAAATCTATAGACAAATTCAATTCACAATCATAAGAAACATCCATATCAACAGGTGAATTAGAGCCATCTACATCACCTCCATTTTGCTGGTTTCAATTTCTAGTTCGTGTCTTTCCAACCTCACCAGGATGAACACTTTCAAGTGTCTTTGTCAGCCAGTCAAGGGGACCTTTCTCAGATGGTCTAGGCTACTCTGTTGATTGAGTTGGGAGTTAATCAAGATTGAGTCTCCCAATTCTGTCAATCACATCACTCAAAGTATCATCTGTTGTTGGAGTTTCATGCGGGGGAGAAAGTGCTTCAGAAGAAGATTCCACAGGTTGATCTAGTTTAGGAATCCCCCCTTCAAGATGTGGAATCTGATTATCAAATTCTTGAAATGATTTTGCATTTGCGAATCTATCCAAGCGATCAAGTTTCTGCTGAACAACATTGTCAGTTTTGGATGATTCAAGAAAGATTACATCTCTATATACAACAAAATTTGTATTGACTTCATCATAGAGACGGTATGCTTTGGAGGTGTTTGAATACCCTAGGAAGATACACTTACGAATTCTTTCACCAAGTTTGTTTTAATGTACCTTTGGTATCAAGGCATAACATCTGGAACCAAAGACCCTGAGATACTTTACCGAAGGAATGCGCCCATACCACATTTCATAAGGAGTCTTATTTCTAATAGCATTAGATGTACATCTATTATTTACATATACAGCACATAGAACTGCATCAGCCCAAAACATCAATTTTACATTTTTGAAAAACATCATAGAGCGCACCATATTTAAGATCAACCTATTCATTCTTTCAGCTACTCCATTTTGTTGGGGATTATAAGGCACAGTTGTTTGATGTTTGATCCCATGTTGGCAAAGATAGTTTTCAAATTCATTTGAAGTGTATTCTTTTCCATTATCAGTGTGAATAGAGCCAATATGAGATTGTTCATCATTTTCAATCCATGTATGAAAGTTCTTGAATGTTTGAAAAGCATCAGATTTGTTCTTCAATAAATAAACCCAACACATTCTGGTGTAGTCATCAATAAATGTCATCATATATTTATTTCCATTTGCAGAAGGAATAGGCATTGGACCACATAAATCTGAATGAATGAGTTCAAGTATTCTATGTGCTCTAGAATGTGAATCATGAAAACACTCTTTGCTATGCTTTTTTTGAATGCAAGCATCACATTGCTTAAGTTTCATAGGAATTGTAGGCAAACTAGTAACACCATTTTTCTTCAACAAGCAAAGGTTGGCATAGTTCAAGTGTCCAAATCTAGCATGCCATAATAAACTTGATGGAAATGTACCTTCTTCATAATGAGAATTGCATGAGAAATTTTGTGCACGAGCATAGGTACCCTACAGCTTGAGAAGCCTTTCTTCTTCTATCCCCGTCATGACAAGTGAGTGGTCTGATGGTTTTCTCACCTCAAGCTTGCCATCAAACAAATGAATGGAGTGTCCTTGCTGGCGGATGTGGACCAAGGACAGCAAGTTTCTCCTCAGCTGTGGGAGATATAGAACATGATGCAAAATAAAGTCTGGAAGACCAGGCAATTTAAGCCTGATTGTGCTAAGCCCTGATGGCTTGAGTTTTGATTTGTCTGCAAAGTATACTTCTCCATCAACATTGTCAATAAATTCTTCAAAAAAATCTCTTCTAAAATTCATGTGGCAAGTTGCTCCTGAATCAAGCAACCAATCATTTTTCCAAGAAGCAAGTGAAGCATTAAATAAGCCTTCATTTACTCCAATATTATAGTGTGCCACAACATAGTGAGTGGATTCAGGTGCTTTACCTTTATATTTGTCATTAGTTTTACCTTTGGGTTGGTTTCTTTCCTGCTCAATTCTGTCCCAAGGAAACTTGCATGTGGATGCATCATGTGATCCATCTCTTTTGCAGCGTATGCAGTGCAAATCTGACTTTTATCCTTGAGAGTGTCTGCCCCCCTTGCCTTTGAAATTTCTTCCTCTTCCTCTTCGACTACCTCTTCCTCTAGAAGAATCTTGAGAAAGATTCTTTTCTCTATGAGCAAGGCACATAGCCTTTTCAAAAGACTTAGGCGTTGTCTTCTTCCCAAAAGCTTTCTCTCTTTCAGTAATTTTTTTCACAAGGGAGTCAAAGGTAATATCTTTGAGGTTTCCATTTGCTTGCAATGACTCAAGATAATTTGAGCAAGTGGGATAAAGTGCCTTAAGAAATGCTATCAGAGGAATATCTAGTTCAACATTAGTGACTTTGACATCATGCATTATAGATTTTACTTCTGATGCAAGAGCAAGAGGATCATTATTTTGTAATTCAAGGGTGAAGAGTTTAATCATGAGTTGAACAACTTCAAGTGCAGAGTGTGAGTCATAGAGTTCCTTTATTTTTTGTAAGGCTTTGAAAGCATTTGAAAATGGTGAAATACGGTGACTTACCTCTTCATTTACTAATTCTGCAATCAATGCATAAGCCTTACTGTTCTTATTTTCCCAAATGGCAAATTCCTTGTTTGAAGTAGGTTGTTTTGGCTCTTTGTCTCTGTTTCCAACACACACTCCTTGCCACAGCTCATTAAAAATGAGTGTGTGTTTGATTTTGCGTGACCATTCTGGATAATTCTCCTTGCTGGTGAGAACCACTCCCACAATAGATATCAATGGATGCAATTTAAAAAACTGTGTACTGCAAAAAAAAATATGCTTCTGCTAGAAAAATATGCAATTTTGGTGGTTGGAATGCAAAAAAAATATAATCTAATATTTATGGAAGCGGTATACCAACTAGGTATGCCAGCGTTAACACTCCAGTATTATGGGTCCACGAAGGGTGGTTTGCAGGGTAGTTTGCAATGATGAATTCAGGCTTATGTCAGTCTTGTGGTATTGTGTAGTGTTACACAGTCCACCATGCAGATGGGGGGCAGTGTATCACTGAAACTGTGGCGCTCGGAGGTATTTTATGATAGTATGTATAGGGGACAATGATAACGTAATGGGAAAATGTATTATATGAATGGGAGCAGTATTACAAACCAAGCGGTAGTATGATGTCATTGCTCGATTATTTAACTCTATTGTCAATGGGGAGTCTCTCCATTATGTTGGACACACACATGACCAAGTAGTGTGGTATCGCACACAGCAACACAACGACATAGTGGAGTGAGATTACTAGGTTTGGTGGTATTCTTCAGGCAGTGGAGTGTTTTTATTGCACAATGTTCAACACCAGTCACATACAATAAGTAAATACCATCAACTGATGCCAATACACTCACCATACACTGATAACCATTTTTCAAACGGAGTATATAATGCAATGTCAGTCAATAAAGTTTTATTTTTCAACATTGGTAAGAACAACACCAATGCACATCAAGCACATTCCTTCAAAGGCACCGAGAACAATCCTTCAAATGCACCGAGAATAGTCCTTCAATGCTCAACAACTAGGTATGGGAGCAGCGTATGTGCGTATGGTATATTCACAAATAAATTGCAGGAATTGGAGTAGGTTGCTACCTACCATACAGTCGCAACTCCTTTCTCATGCACCTCCACAGTCAGCCCTCCACGACTCCATTTGCTTATAATGACTCTGCCAACAACATTCGACACACAGTAGTGATTTGTCAGTCTGCAAAAAAATGCAGAATGGAGGCAGAATAGGAAGAATAGGTAGAATGGGAAGATACCATGGGAGTTACAAAATAGAGAGGGAAACCAAAAATGGCGCTGGCTCTGATACCATGTCAGGCCAGGAGGTAACTCCTCAAATCAAATGATATTATTCATTCAGGTTGTTCATTATTATATACAAAAGGGAGTGATTGTTCAGTTAATCTCCCGATGACTCTCCATCTTCTCTATTATTTATTTACACTAATTACAGTTGTTCACCCAATCCCTATGATTAGGTGTCAATAGTTCCCTTGACCGGATCTACAAAATACCATGGACCAAAAACCATCATTCCCAAAACCATGTGCGAAAACCATGCACAAAAGCATAGGTAGGTCCACCCACCAAATATAGGGTCCCAAAAAATTTCCCCAGGGTTCTGCCCCAGAGTCACCCCGTAGAGGGGGGCTACCACGTGTTACAAAACGTTTTGTCACTGTCCCTGTACTCCCCATTCCTTGATCTTGGAGGACCTCTACAGTGAACCCTATATGCTTACCCTTCATGGAGAAACCCCCATTGTGTCCCTCTTCATGAGTAGATCAATTCCCTTTTGCACCATTTCCCCTGAAAGTTCTGTTTTGCTGAGTTTACAAGACTGGTGCTAATGGCCCTTGTCCCCCTCGCACCGATATGCATGGATTAACACTGTCCCTAGCACTGATCAGAGTGACTGAGCTTTGTTCTAGTCCTGTCAGTCCTCTTAAGGAAAGTTTTTTAAATAAAGAGCCGAATCTTCTAGCTCTAGAAGCTTCGTAACGGAAGTTTGGTAAATGGTTTGGCCGGATGGGGTCGAGGATGTCAGTTTGGGATCTTTTCCCATATAATGATGGAACTACCTCAATAGATAAGACCTTTTCCCATGAGAAGAGGATCTATCTCCCATCCATTCATCCTATATGAACCTCCCTTTTTCCCAAGCACAAGCTAGTGTTAATGTTGGTGTGCTAGCGCTTATTAAGTTTGGAGTAAACAACAAGCTATTCATAGTTGTAGCTCTCTAGTTGTGTGAGGGAGAAGTGTGATTTGGTTTGGAGTGAAGCCTAAATGGAAGAGCCTTAAAACTATTGTTGTTGAGGCCATCATGGAATGCTAGCAGAAGTGTGTGGGAACCTAGTCTTGTTAGAGGAGAACGACAATGTTAAGACAATGGTTGTAATCTCTTATTGATTCAATATATATGCAATTATCGATTGATTTCCTACATGATTTGTCATCTTACTTGTTCATGGCTTAATTTTTCTTGACTTGTTAAGTAAGCTAAATTACAATTTTTATATTATCACGATTGTTGTTTGCTATTGTTTACTTGTTTTAGGTGTTTAAAGAAGGAAGCAAGAGATATCTGGCATGAGCAAGCAAGGACATCATGAAAAGGGATAAGCATACTAAGAGGAAGGACCTCTTAATTGATTCTAACCTACGGAAATCTTCCATAGAATGTATCAGTTGTGGCTAGACCCATTATTGGGCTAGACGAATTTGTTTGTGTCTGCACGTATAATTTTACTTCACCACAAATTGGCGACTCTGCTGGGGACTCCAATCTTTTTACTTGTATTGGATTTCATGATTTCGTGTGAACTTTCGCGTTCCACTTTTTCCCTTTGGTTCTATTTTTTTCTCCTGCTTACTGGCTTGAGTTTGAAATTCATAGTAGCAGATATGGTCCCTAGTTCAAAATTTGTTATTTTTTTCTTGGCTCCCTCGATCAACGTGCTTAATCTGCTAACAGTCGCGCTGTTCAGCGCAATATGCTGAGAAACAATCACGTCGAATAGTGTTTGGTGCTTGTTGTCAGTCAGGTAGTTGTGCTGGTGCTTGTATGTGAAGATGAGGGTTTGTCCCTAATCTTGGCTAGTGTGCTTTTCTCTTATGATTTTGACTTCGTAAGCCTTTTAGACTATTTTCTCCCTGACTAGAAAGCTGCTTTTCATTTGGTTTTGTTTGATTGTTGGCTTATCATCTTTCTGCTTGATTTCTTGAGTCATTGAGTGGTCAGTGACATTAGGGAATCTAAATTTTCATGCATTCAGTTGTTTGTGAACTCAGTGAGTTGAGTTGTAAGTGTACTTACTCGCATTTCATTTGCGGTCCTTTTACGACATTGACTTCCATTACACAAGTTTGAAAAGTTTTTGTGTGCTTGTCTAAACGTTTCTTTTCCAGCATGGATTACGTTTCTTGTTCTGTTGTTGGTAAATTTGGTGCATCATTAGTCTGAATGAGCACCTCTTTTCATGTTTTCATTTTCTTGGAGAGCTGATTGTCTCAAAAACTCTTTCATTGAAGTGTTGTATGTGAAAAATTTATTTCGTTGTTTCATGAAAAGTATGAAATTCTAGTTTGTTGCATCATTTTGCTATGATAGCTTTGCATCGTTAAAGAATAGGATTGCATTGGCATTTGAAAATGAAAAGGACTGTTTTGCTCTTGAAAGGACTGTTATAAATGTGCTTTTAAGGAAATTAGGAATTGGCATGCATTTTTCATTAGCTTATTTTTTTCGAAAAGTGAAGTAGTGAAAGATCATTTTGCTTTTAGTTGCTTGGTTGTTTGCATTTTATTGTGTAGTTTCTACCCTCTCTAGTGTAGGAAATTCATCGAATTGAAAGGGTCTTGTCTCATTTAGTTGCATTTAGGGTTTTTTTTGAGTCGCATTGCTAAGACTTGAAAACTGAAACATAACTCAAGATAAACTTTAAAATGAATTCAATTAACCTAAGGCACATTTGACATTTAACAATCATATCTAGAAGGTCTAGGCTGGAGATGTGTTCCAACGTCTTTAAACCTAGCAGTTGTCGTTAGCTTCGGCACTAGACCATGCTAGTATGGATTTGTGCTCTTCATACCATTGAGTATATAATGGGAGACCCCTCTAGGCTGCATTCCTTTATCCTTAGGAAGTTGAGTCGGCCACCATACAAATTTGATACACCGAACATAGCATTCGGGGAGATTACCTACACGTACTTCTCGGTTCACTGGGAGGTATTCTGCAGTTCACAGTTGCCTGGTAATTCTATTTACCTAGATCATCCATAGCAGTTATTTGATCTTTTTGACTCAATAAACTTAAAATATCATTCAAGCACTTGTCCTTTCAAGCTTGTTTCCAATCAAAAGAGATAGAGTAATATTTGTTTCTTTCTCGACTCTTAAAAAATGAAAGAGCACCAGTCATTTATGTGTCTTAATAATTGATTTCCCATGATCTAATAACACCCTGTTAGTATTTTCTGAGACCAAATCATGAGTTAGCCTTAAAAGAACATTTTAAATCTTTGAAGTTTATTTTTTCTATTGACTAAGACAAGGCCATCGTGGCTGAACCATCTGGTTCACCCAGTTCCTCTTCCTCTTCTTCGTCTACAAGATTGTCTAAGGAACCGTTTCCTGAGTTACCAGAGTCACTCGAGGACCAAGGTGTTGAACTCAGAATTGTTCTGAGAATTGAACCTTTGTCATCTCATCCTCTGCCTACTTTCGATACTGGGTCATCCACTGATCTTTGCTCAGAATCTCCGGAAAATCCTGTTCAAACTCCTGAGAACTCGCTGACCACTAACAGTCAACTTGGACTGGTTATCTACCCTCTGAATCCTCTGTTTTACCCTATTGTGATATCACCATAGCATCCTTATAGTTCGTACGAACAGACGGGTGTTCCTTTGGAGCTATCCCCTTGTACTTCTTTGGCCATTCGTCATCGTTTGTTCCTGGATATGGAACCCAAAGGCAATGCTCAAGTCACCTCTCCGGAAGAGTCAAAAGTTTCTATTCCACACATTGTCGAGGAGGAAGAACAACCTTTTCCTCCTGAGGGTTTCCCTTATACAGGGTGTATCCCCACCAGTTTTCCACCTAACTATGTGCCTTTGGCACAGTTGGTTTCAGTCACACCTAGTGCCTCATCACTTTACCATAACCTTGTTTGGCCGCCAGGCACCATGCCTACTTTAGGTCTCTTCATTGCGAAAACAACTTCCCAACGGGTTGTTGCCTTAGTCCTGGTGCAACCCACCATTCTGAACACCCTTATATCATCAGTTCGAGTCACCCGTTAGTCCCAATCGGTGGTTTCAAGGAATGTCTCCGTCAGTTCCTCCATACCTCTAGTCAGTGGCCAAGTTGTGCCACCACCTGGAGGGAAAAACCTGAATGTTTCTATGGTGTCAGGTGCCACCAATGTGAGTGGATCACAAGCTCAGATGCTTGGTATGAACCATCGTTCTTCTGGTGTTGTTCATAACCCTGTTGATCCTACTGGATCAAGAATTGTCTAGTACCAACAGGTTCAGAATCCTGTTGGTCCGTCTGGATCGAGCAACGTCTAGTATCAGTAGCCCTATGAGGCTTAGGTCTAATACCAGATTCCATACATTCCATATGGTTCTCAAGGAATGGTTGATCAACCTTACACCCTTTATTCTAGATGGTACATTCAGCCTGGCTCATTCACCTTCTAGGGTGGCTATGGCTAGATTCAGTTCGTAAATTTTCCGAGCACTATTCAAGTACCGTTGCAACAACAAGGACAACCTCTACAAAAACAAGGGAAACCTTTGTTACCACAAGTGAAACCTATGTTGTAGCAAGTGATATTTGTGTAACAACAAGGGCAAATGATCCTGCAGCAAGGTCAGCTGCAACAACCACAAGGTCAACCCTTGCAATAGTTGCAACAAACCATGCAGTAGTAGATGTAATATGCTCTGCACACCTCCAAACCCATTTCCTCATAGGGCCAACCTCTGCAGCCCCAGGGACAAATTTTTCCGACGCAAGGTAAACCCTTGCAACAAAAAAACCAATCTGGCCTGCAACAACCTTTGTATACATATTAGCAGGGTCAACCCTTGCAAGGGCACGGCCAATCTCAAGTCTTGTAGCAATAGGCCCAAAATCATAATGTCCAAGGTCAACAGGTCCACAGTCCTTTTGGTCAAGGAAATTAGGTACAAAAACCTAATGCCCTAGGTCAATAGGTTCAAAATCCTTTTGGTCAAGGGTAGCAGGTACATAATCCCTGTGTCCAAGGGAAACAAATGTCTAAACCTTATTCCCAAGTACATCAGTTCCAATATCCTCTTATTAAGGGACAACAGGTTCATCACCTGTATGTTCAAGGGCAACAGGTTCAATATCCATATGTCCAAGGTCAACAGGCTCAATAGCCTTTTAACCCATACGTTGCTTATCAACAACCTATGGCCAGAAAGTTCCAAGGTATTCAAGGTCAAAATCCTACCTATGGTCAAGGTAACCAGCAATGGGGGCAACATCAAATGCCATATAGCCAAAATCCCCCACTGTGGGGCCAAAATCCTTACCAGTAGGGATGGGCTCCTTCGTTCTAACCTGCTTACCGACCCCCTATGCCTCTTAACACCCAATTGCCATTCTTGGCCACACTCGAGTTGCCAAATGTATCTCGCCTTAATAATGATCCAATCCTTCATTCACCATATTGGCCTCTGGTGCCATCTAAGATACCAAGAGATTGTCCAAAGTTCGATGGGAAAGAAAAAGAAGATCCTCAAGCCCATGTGATGACATATCACCTATGGTGCTCGTCAAACTTGTACATTGATGATTCCATTTGTCTCTATCTTTTCCAACGAACCCTCACAGGCGTTGCATCCAAGTGGTACATCGAGCTTCCTCGAAGTACTTACCATGACTTTAACTCTTTAGCCATGGCTTTCCTCACACATTTTCAATTGCCAGTTCGCTATGAAACTGGCACCTATTTTCTCACATCGCTTAAGCAAGATACTGCGACACACATCTTTGATCACATCCATGAATGGAGACATACATATCGCCTGATAAAATTCAAGATTGTTGACCAGTTGCTCACTTAATGGATCACTAAATCATTCGTGGCCCTAATTGCTCGCGATATAGCTATGGGTGGATGCGTTACTGAAGAGCAAGCCATAGCTCGCGCCCAGTACTTAGATCTTGTTTACTCTTAATCTGTCACTTTGTATGAGTTATTACCTGATGCTCCACAACCATCGTCTGATCCCACGGCATCAAAGTCACAAGATGAACCTCCTGTCAATGGAGTTATTGGTTCAGTATCCCAAACCCCTGCTAAGTCTTCTTCCAAACAGAAGTCAGTCTCAAATGCTATTCCTAATAGTTCTTCCCAGAATCCACTTGGCCCTGGTAAAACATCAGAGGTCCACATTGTCGATTCTACCATAGTGGACAAATCCTCGAAAGGTAAGAATAAAGGCAAAGGCAAGGGTAAGGCCGATTCCTAGAAACAGGGTCCTCCCAAATCTTTGGCTGGTGAATCTTCACAACGACAACCTAAGTATCCCTGCCTCATTTGCGAGGAAGTTCACTACACTAAGGATTGTCCCCAATGATCCGAAGTTAGTTGCTTGCTCAAAGGGACCCCCACTGTCCTCAAAGATCCATTTTCGTCTCAGCAGACCCAAATGGTAGACCAACCCCAATCATCTGCTTCCTCAGGATCTGAAGTGTTCATGATGAATATGCCTATTAATGTGGCTACTAGATTGAAATATTATCAAACTCCTGCTTCGACGACTTGGAAAGAAAAAGAAGCCACCCCTTCTTCTTCTTCCCCTAGTTCTGGCCCTCTTCATATTGAGCACCCTAACTGTGATTCTGTTGTATGGCCGCCCTCTTGAGGTGCACTGCAGAAATCCTCGTACAATCCTAACACTCGAGCCACTCATCACATTAATATTGTTGAGGATTTGGATCAGGCACTGTCAGCTATGTCAGCTCTCAAGGTGCTCCAAAGCTGGCCATCGCAGTGGAAATTTTTGATGTCAGCTATCAGTGGTATCGATCCCACTGATTCCAATTTGATATGTTTTGATCTACAGTACCATGTTCTGCACCTCCCTCATGAGATTTCCTTTCTCATTTAGGTAATCATCGATGAGAAGACCATCCACATGATTGTCATTGATGAATGTGCTTCCACCTGCATTATGTCAACCGCATGCTCGAAGGCTATTGGTTCTCTTGCTTTGGACCAATCTCCGAACACTTTGGAAGCTTTCGATGGGTGCGATTCGCAACCCTTCGGTGTCTTACCTAACCTTGCCATTACTCTAGAAGGCAAGACAGTGCAAGTTGAGGTTGAGATTTTTGACACCAATCTTAATTACAATATTTTACCTGGCCAGAGTTGGACCCATGCTATGCATGCTATAGCCTCATCCCTATTTCACGTGATTCATTTTCCCCATCAAGGAAAGATTGTAACTATCGACCAACTATCTTTCTTTGCCTCTTCCTCCTAAGATGGCAATGTTTCGTACGTCGAGCACACTGGTGCTCCCTATGAGAGTGTGGGGGCAGGTCTTTTTAAAGATTCTCCCTTGATGGGAATTTTTCTGCTCCCACCTCCTCATGCTGCCTCTATCAACATGGTCTCAGTTAAATCTGATCCTTGGGTCATACCTTCACTAGATCTTGTTGATACCTAGGGCGAGGTTATGCTGCTTAGTCCTGCCGAAGTCAATTATGTGGAAATTGTTTCAGCTTCAAGTACTGCATCCTATGATTTTTCTATTTCAAAGACCTCTCTCGATATGTACTCTCAATCCCCTTGTCCTTTGGAATCACCTGATCCCTTATCCGATACATTCCTTACTGATGAAGGTATCATGGAAGTCATGTCTCTCAAGGAACCACCTTGGACTGATACTCATCATCGCTCCTCGTTCCTGCCTAGTCCGGCGGTCATGTCTACCACTTTCGAAGAGTCCTCTTCTTTGTTTCCTTCCCTCTCGCTTCCGCCACTAATCACGACTCATAAAGTATGGTAAGAAGGAAATTTGGGTAATATTACCCAAACGATGCCGATTGATATTCTATCAAGCTTGGTATCATTGAACATGTCATTATCGGGTTATCTTGTTCTCTGGATGAGATCAAGACTTATACTCTTCTATTTCAGGAATTCCGTGATGTGTTCACATGGTCGTACAAAGAAATGGTTGGCATTAATCCTAGCATTGTAGTGCATGAAATACTAAAATATTTGCACGCAAAGCCCGTTTTCCCATGGCTCTGCCCAGTGCACCCTAGGAAGGTTGCCACTATCAAGGGTGAAGTTGAAAAACTTCTCAAAGCTGGGTTCATCTATCCCATCCCTCTTACAGATTGGGTGTCCAATATTGTCTTGGTGACTAAAAAACAGGGCACGATCCACGTTTGTGTTGATTATTGAGATCTCAATTGTGCTTGTCCTAAAGATAACTATCCTACTCCCTTCATTGATCAAATCATTGTTGAATTTGCCGGGAGCGAGATATTTTCCTTTATGGATGGTTTTTCTGGTTACAACCAGATCAAGATTGCACCATATGATCAAGAAAAGACGAAATTTATGAGGATGCCTACATACTCTGCTAATGGTAAGACAGTGACTCAATTCCTTTTCAACCATGTTATTTCTAGGTTCGGCGTACCTCAAGCCATTGTCATAGACCATGGCTCCCATTTCAAAGATTACATGATGGCTGAGTTGACATCCGCATTGGGCTTGTGCCACGATGGCTCGACCCCATATTACCCTCAGGCCAATGGCCAAGTTGAAGCCATGAACAAGTTTTTGGTTACAATGCTTCATTGTACTATTGGGATGCACAAATCAAATTGGCATCTCATGCTCTTTTCAACTTTGTGGGCTTACATAACCTCGGCTAAAGACGCAACTAGTTTCCCACCATTCCAGCTGGTCTATGATCTAGAAACAACATGCCGATCGAATGTGAGATTCTTTCACTCAAGTTAGCCATTGAACTCCTCCCCGAAACATCACCTCAGGAGGAACTCCTCTTATATTTAGAACGATTGGATAAGACTCATCGTCTCACTTCCTTGGTCATCAAAGCACAAAATAAACAGGTCAAGTCCCATTTCGATCAGTTGGTCTCCCCTTGCACATTCTTTGAGGGTGATTTGGTCTTAATATACGACCAAGCTAATGATAATATGGGGGCGGGAAAGTTCAAACCCATGTGGCATGGGCCCTACATTATGAAACGTGTTTTGTAGAGAGAAGCCTATGAGCTTATTGATTATGAAGGAAATCCTTAGTATAAGACCCAAAACGAGCTTTAGCTCAAGAAGTACTATGCTTAGGTCATTTTGCATGGTTACTTGTGCACATTAGTGTGTCATTCATTTTTGTGCAATGTGGTTTGGTGTGTTAGTTTTCAAACAACTTTCCTGTTTACTATGCTTTTCTTACTTTGTAGATGTCTGCAACTCCTCTCATCAGTTTCGCTGATGGTGGTTGTCGTAGTACCCGGAACCTATCATCCGTGGCATAGGCTACTTATGACCCTAACGGTGAGTTGATTGACCTTGAAGGTATCTGTTTAGGTCATACAACTAACAACATTGCTGAATATAGTGCGGTCATCAAACTGTTGTAAGAAGCCATTGCTCCTGACATTAGAGAGTTGGTTGTCAACCTAGATTCACGCCTTGTTTTCCTTCAACTCAACGGGCAATGTTCCTGTTGGCATTATGATGTATGTTTTGTACTTTATAGAAACCCTCTTGTAGCAGAACAACTCACTTGTATATGGTCACTAGATGAATCTACAGAAGAGATATCAGATGTGACAGAATGCATGCCAATAGTGTTTACAGATGCGTTGAAATGCATGGCAACTTCAAGGAATTAGTTCAGAAGGCAACTCACTCAGATGAAAGATCACAGTATAGTAGGTAAAAAACAGAGAATTATAGGTCAGTCTTCAGACAATGAAGAAATAGATGTATACGCAAGTTCACCATTGACCAAGTTGCGTATACACGCAGGTTCACTAAATAGAAGTCGTGTATATGTACACACGCACTTTCACAAAAGGAAAAGCACGTATACCTTGGAAAACTAAATTTTTGGTCCAAAGTATTTGGTCCATGGTATTTTGATCCATGGTATTGGTCCAAGGTATCTGGTCTGAGGTATTTACCCTAGGTATTCGGTCCAAGGTATTGGTCCTAAGTGGTTTTGGTCCATGGTATTGAGAAAGGCCTAAAACTATAAAAGGAGGAGAGATCATTAGGCCAAGGTGTGCAAGTATCAAATATTTGATGAAGTATGAGATCTAATATGCCAGTTATTGGCTTATGGTTTTATGCTTGATCTGAACCAAGGATGAACCTTAGCATTTGATGAAGGATAAGATCTAATGATGTATCAAGATCTTAAGGCTTGAAGTGAATTATCTTTATGTGATTTGATCATATATCTGAATAACTGACGCATGTTGTAGTCTGTAAATATGATGATCTGGGTATGACTAAAGTCTAGAATAGTTGTAATGTTTAAATCATCATTTACAGATCTATACATAGGTTCACTTTAGAAAAGAAGTTTATACACGCTGGTTTTGCATATCCAAGCAACATATACATCATAAATTTGATTTGCAGATCCGTACTTTGGTTCACTTCGAGGAAAGCACGTATGCACACAGGTTCGACACATGGAAGTAGCGTATACCTTAAAAAATATGTTCTAGTTGCTTCTGTTTGTTATTGCAACATTCTGGGTTCTGGCTTGGGTTTCGGTGACTGTATTCTGAGGACAACATTCTAAATAATTAGATTAATGGGTTGTCAAAGTGGTTGATCGCTTCGGTTATGGTTGGCTCAAAAGGAGATTGGTTAATGCAGATACATTTGATGATTGAATGATGTTGTTGATGGATCCAGTTTGAAAATTTATGAAATGTGGTCCTTGGAAGAAAAGAAAAGGTTGTAGCCTTCTGTAGGTTGGAACCTATGTACTAGTAAACATATCAGCTAGTACAAAAGCTAGGGGGTTGTAGCTCCCTTCCAGTAGAAGTTGGAGAACGAGAGAAGGTTGTAGCCTTCTGCAGGTAGAAGTCTGCGTACAGGTATAAGACTGCACTAGTACAAAAATTGTAAACAATTTTTTTTTATTATTAAAAGAAGATAGAGACGACTACAACAGGTGGTTTTCACCCACATTGGGTTTCCACCTTATATCTTGGTTTTCATGTGTGATGCTTTATTACGTTTTTACTGCACTATCTAATGAATTCCTGATATACTGGTTAAAGTTCAATGAATGATAATTTGGGTAAATCAACATATCTCTGCATATATGCTGGTTGCATTAAGTACAGTTGCGTATACACGCTAGTTCAGTAAGTTGAGGTAGCATATACAAATCAGTTTTGAAAACTAAATTATTGATCTGATAATACTGATTCACCCCCCCCCTCTCAGTATTATTTCCAACAATTGGTATCAGAGCAAGTCCTTCAGAAGAAGCTTGATCACTTGAAGGAAGATCCAACATCATGAGTAATAAAGAAAGCGGGGGATCCATCAGACCGCCATTCTTTGATGGGAGCAACTTTGTTTATTGGAAGGTAAGAACCACAACCTATATTCAATCACTTGGAACAGATGTCTGGGAAATCGTGGAAGGAGGATATACATTTCCATCAGCAATTCCTTCAGATACGGTAGGTAAAACGAAATATGAAACAATGCCAAGGCTGTCAATACATTATTGGGAAGTCTATCACAATCAGAGTTTGTCAAAGTTATGTAGCTCAAATCAGCCAAAGAAATGTGGGACAAAATTGTTCTAAGCTAGGAAGGAGACTCTTAGGTAAAACATGCTAAACTGCAAACTCTCAAAATTCAATATGAAACTCTCAAGATGCACAATGATGAAAGTATAACTAGTTATAGATGAGGTTGTTAATTGCATGAAGAATCTCGGTGAAGAGATAAAGGAAGTTACCTTAGTTGAAATTTTTTTAAGATCCTTGTCTGCTAAATTTGAATCAAACGTATCTGCCATAGAAGAAAAGTAGGATCTACAGACTATTACTATGACACAACTTCATGGAATATTAACTGCCTTTGAGATGAGAAAAGGAGGTCCATCAGATATGAGAGAAGCTACATTCAAAGCTTCAGCAAAAGGAAAAGAATAACTCAATGAATCAGGACATATTTTAGAAGAAGAAGAGGAAGTAAACTTTTTCAAGAAGCTTCAACGGGGTTCTAGAAGAGTCAGAGGTAAACTACCTTTCAAATGTTTTGCCTGTGGTAGAGTCGGTCATTATGTTTCCAAATGTCCTCATAAAGATAAAAATGAAAAAGGGAAGGAATATGTAAAATGGAATAGAAAACAAATTGTAAGTAAAAAGAGATACTATGCTGATGAAGATAGTGATGGTTTATCAAATAGAGATGAAGATGAAAATAGTAATAACTATAGACTTCTGATGGATTATGAAGATGATGATTTCTTGGATGCTTTAGATGAAGATGACCTTTATGAAGAAATATATAAACTCAAAATATGTTTAGAAGAAAAGAATATGATTATAGACACCTTGACATACCAACTTGCTGAAAGAGAAAAACACAATGAAAAAATAGAATGTGAAATTGTTGGTCTAAGAAAGGATCTTGAGAAAACAAAATATCTCAATCTTACATTTGCTAAAGGATCAGAAACCTTAAATGAAATTATCAAAGTGCAACATTCTCCTTTGATAAAGACAGGACTTGGATATACTGAAGAAGCATCTCAATCAAAGAAGTCGTCAACATCCACTAAAAACTATCTTGGTGCAACAAAGAGCAGTGGGCAGTTTGACAATCGTCAACAAAGGCAAAGCAGATCACCAAGTAAATCAAGCTCAATTTACTTCAAGGATGAACAGAAGCCACAACCAACCTTAGGTAAATCATACTCAATTTGCTTCAAATATAAATATCAATAGAAATTACAATCACCAGGTCAGTAGATTCGATAATTGTAGGAACTTCTTTAATGGTAAATGTTTCTCATGTCATAATTTTGGACAAAAATTTTCTCAATGTGTTGCTTATAGAACCATCATGACTAGAAAAGCACAAAATCAAAGGAATGTGACAGGGATCAAGAAAAGTTCCTATAATAATTTTTCTCTTCTTGAAAATGAAATAGAATTCTCAATCTGTAAAAACTTTGGCCATGCAGAAGCTGAATGCAGAAGTAAATTTTGGCAAATATCTCAAAAGGAGCAAACTCCATTAAATCCCAAAATATGGAGAAAGAAAGAACTGCAAATAGAAAGATGTGGTATAGCCTTGTATGCAGAAGGAAAAGAAAACCAGTAGTACATCAACAGTGGATGCTCAAAACACATGATAGGTGACAAAGAAAAACTACACTCATATAATGCCTTAGAAAAGGAAAAGAGTGTCTCATTTGGAAATGACACTCCTGCTATCATAAAAGGTAAAGGCTATGTTTTCTTGAAAGAAAAAGTTAAAGCTGGGAATTTTATGTATGTTGATGGCTTAAATCATAACCTGTTGAGTGTTAGTCAAATGTGTGATCAAGGAAATGAAGTAGTGTTTCGATCAAATGGATGTGTTGTTCGTGAGCTTGATACAGGAGAAACCATGATCAAAGGTAAAAGAAATCCAAACAACCTATACATACTCAATGGAGGACAACAACAATGCTATCTAAGCAAAAATGATGAAAACTGGCTATGGCACAGAAGATTGGGACATCTAAGCTTTTCTCAAATAAGAAAAGCATGCAGATTCCAGGTTGTTCGTGATCTTCCAAATATCAACATTCCTGAAAATACTATATGAAAATCATGTCAATTCGGTAATAAAACCATATCTCACTTCATCAAAAAGGAAGGATCAGCTAGTAAGCCTCTTGATCTTGTTCATACTGATTTATGTGGACCATCAAGGAAAATGTCACCTCGTGGAGAAGAATACATTATATTGTTCATTGATGATTTTTCCAGAATGTGTTGGATAGGTCTTCTAAAGCATAAAGATGAAGCATTTGAAATGTTCAAAGCCTTCAAAGCTTTGGTTGAAAATGAATCAGATTGAAAAATTAAATGCCTCAGGTCTGATCGAGGAGGGGAATTTACCTCAGATGAATTCTTTGACTTTTGTGAACAACATGGAATAAAAAGGCAGTTCTCCACTGCAAGGACTCATCAGCAAAATAGAGTGGTAGAAAGGATGAACATAACTGTTCAACAAATGGCTCGTGCTATGCTAGATGAATCTGGAACTCCTGCAACCTTCTGGGGTGAAGCTGCATTCGCCACCGTCACTATTTTCAACCAAGCAAATGTTCGAGTAAGCAACACTCAAACTCCACATGAACTTTGGTATGGTAAGACTCCTATTGTAAAATACTTCAAAGTTTTTGGAAGCAAATGTTACATCAAAAGGAATGATGAAAAACTTGGTAAGTTTGAACCCAAAGCAGATGAAGGTATTCTTCTTGGGTACTCTTCTTGAGGTAAAGGATATAAATGTTATAATAAAAGACTTTGGAAAATTATTGAAAGTATTGATGTTGTGGTTGATGAAGCATGCAAAAATCCAAAACAGATAAAAGCCGAAGATTATGGCAATGAAGAAGATGAGGATTATTTTCCCACATCAAATCACACTAATTTTGAAGAAGAAACCAATGAAGCACTAGAAGAAGAATAATGATAGAAGAAAAGACTTCGTCCAGGTATGTTCAAAAAAATCATCCAAAAACTCAGATTTTGGGGGAAAAAGGGGCTAGTATGCAGAGAAGAAGAACCATTGCCAAAGCCTCAAGCTATTTAGCATTAGTATCTTCCACTGAAACTCAAAATGTAAATGAAGCATGCAGAGATGAATGTTGGGTCAAGGCCATGAATGAAGAACTTGAGCAAATTGAAAAGAATAATGCTTAGGAATTAGTTCCTAGACCTCATGATAAGAATATCATAGGAACTAAATGGATATTCAAAAACAAGCTGAATGAAAATGGAGAAGTTATTAGAAACAAGGCCAGACTTGTTTATAAAGGATATGCTCAACAAGAAGGTATAGATTTTGAAGAAGCTTTTTCACCTATTGCTAGACTTGAAGCTATAAGAATGTTTCTTGCTCTTTCTAGTTTTCAGAAATTCAAAGTATACCAAATGGATGTAAAATCTACCTTTCTTAATGAAGACTTAGAAGAAGAAGTCTATATTGAACAACCTGAAGGATTCATTCTTGGAAATGATGAAAAACTTGTATTCAAACTTAGAAAAGCTCTCTATGGTCTAAAACAGGCTCCAAGGGCATGGTATCATCTTCTTGACAAATATCTTCACCAACAAGGTTTTTAAAGGGGCCAGCAGATAGAAATCTATACACAAATATGGACATTGATAAATTGCTAATAATTGTTGTGTATGTTGATGATATCATTTTTGGTAGCAATGAAGAATCCATGAGTCAGAATTTTGCTTCAGTATTGCAGCAAGAATTTGAAATGTCCTTGCTTGGTAAGCTTACCTATTTTCTTGGTCTACAAGTTCAACAAAATAAATATGGTATTTTTGTCTCACAAACCAAATATGTCAAACAGATCCTGAAAATGTATGGCATGGAAGATTCTAAACCCGTATGTACCCCAATGGTAATAGGTTGCAGTCTTATCTCAAATGATGAATCAACAGCAGTACATCAACCAACTTACAGATCCATGATTGGTAGTCTACTTTACCTAACAGATACTCAACAGGACATCATGCATGCAGTGAGAATAGTTAGAAGATTCCAAGAAAATCCAAAGGAATCACACCTTCAAGCAGTCAAAAGGATTTTCAAATATCTTCAAGGAACACAGAACTTTGGTTTATGGTATCCTAGAGATACAGATCTTACACTTCATGCATATACATATGCAGATTGGGCAGGAAGTGTTGATGACAGAAAAAGCATTAGTGATGGTGCACTCTGTATGGGTTCCAGGTTAGTGTCTTGGTTCAGCAAGAAACAAAGTTCAATTGCATTATCTACAGCTGAAGCAGAACTTGTGGTTGTTGCATCTTACTGCACACAACTACGTTGGATGATGCAAACCTTGCAAGACTTTTAGATCACATGTACTCCACCCATCTACATTCTATGTGATAATACAAGTGCCATCAATATTTCAAAGAATCCAATCATGCACTCCAAGACCAAGCACATGACCATCAAATGTCATTTTCTACGTGAACAAGTGCTTGAATAAAAGGTCAAATTGGAGTATGTTCCCTCCAAAGAACAGGTTGTTGATATATTCACTAAACCACTGCCTAGAGAGACATTTGAATATCTCAAGCAAAAGCTGGGAGTAGTTGTTGCATCATGCTACTGTTAAAACCTATTTTCTTTAGAGAAAGGTGGTTATACATGAGTTTCATAAAGCGTAGTCATGTACATACGTGGGTTTCTGTGGGCATAATCACGTATATGTTAGTTGAAAGAAAAGTAGTGGGCCAGACTCAGAAAAAAGGGGTGTGTTATTGTTGTGTCAATTATCTGCTTTGTTTGATGATGGTTTCAATCTGTTGATAACATGTGGAAATATATTTCTCCTCAAAAAGTTGTTGATAGCTTGATTTATATCTGATTGATGATGCTTTGAAACCTGACAGTGAACAGGTGGAACATGTTCAGGGGGAGAACATGGTTGATGACATTTTGGGAAATAATGATGGACATATACAGGTTGTTGGCCTAGATGTTGTTGATAGATGTTGCTGATGATCCAGATCATATGATAGTTGCTGATGACTATCATGGTCTTTTTAAAGATATTTGGTCTCTGTTATATATGTCATGTATATCTTTTAATGTAACAGTCATGCAAGGACCTAATTTGTAACCCCAATATGCATGGGATGGATGATGTAACGTTTCTTGTTTTTGACATGTATAAATAATTGATATATCCCCACTTGGTTGGGTAGATGAGTCAAATTTGGTATATCCCCACTTGGTTGGGAGATGGATGTACGTATGAGTCATTAGTGATAGGAAGGTCATTTTTGATGTATGTATAGAGTCATGTTCTTCTTTTAGAACATCTTTTTGTAGACTTTGCTTATGCTCAGGAGGAGCATGGACTCGATCATGGGAGCTTAATCAACACAATTCAACATATCAGAGAATTCAGCATGCACTCAGGGGGAGCATGACCCTTTACCCTTGATGTCAAAGGGGGAGAGCGACTTTGTGTGGTTCTTGCCATCAAGTCCAAAGGGGGAGATTGTTGGCATTATGATATATGTATTATACTTGATGGCAACCCACTTGTAGCAGAACAACTCACTTGTGTACAGTAACTAGACGAATCTAAATAAGAGATATCAAATGTGACAGAATTCATGACAGTAGTGTTTACAGATGTGTTGAAATGCAGGGCAACTTCAAGGAATGAGTTCAGAAGGCAACTCACTTAGATGAAAGATCACAGTATAGCAGGTAAAAAACAAAGAATTATAGATTAGTCTTTACAGAATGAAGAAAAAGAGGTATATGCAGGTTCGCCATTGACCAATCCGTGTATACATGCAGGTTCACTGTATATAAGTCGCGTATACGTACACACGCACTTTCACAGAAGGAAAAGCGCGTATACCTTGGAAAATTAATTTTTGGGTCCAAAGTATTTGGTCCATGGTATTTTGATCCATGGTATTGGTCCAAGGTATCTAGTCTGAGGTATTGACCCTAGGTATTCGGTCCAAGGTATTGGTCCTAAGTGGTTTTGGTCCATGGTATAGAGGAAGGCCTAAAACTATAAAAGGAGGGGAAGATCATTAGGCCAAGGTGTGCAAGTATCAAATATCTGATGAAGTGTGAGATTTAATATGTAGGTTATTGGCTTATGGTGTTGTGCTTGATTTGAACTAAGGATGAACCTTAGCGTTTGATGAAGGATAAGATCTAATGATGTATCAAGATCTTAAGGCTTGAAGTGAATTATCTTTATGTGGTTTGATCATGTATCTGAATAACTGATTCATGTTGTTGTCTGTAAATATGATGATCTGGGTATGACTGAAGTCTGGAATAGTTGTAATGTTTAAATCATCATTTATAGATCTGTACATAGGTTCACTTTAGTAAATAAGCATATACATGTTGGTTCTGCATATCCAAGTAGCGTATACATCATAAATTTGATTTTCATATCTGTATGCTGGTTCACTTCGAGGAAAGCGTGTATGCACACAAGTTCTACACATGGAAGTAGTGTATACCTTATAAAATATGTTTTAGTTGCCTCTGTTTGCTGTTGTAGCATTCTGGGTTCTAGCTTGGGTTTTGGTGACTGTATTCTGGTGACAGCGTTATGAATAATCAGATTAATGGGTTGTCAAAGTGGTTGATCGATTCAGTTATGGTTGGTTCAAAAGGAGATTGGTTGATGCAGATATATTTGATGATTGAATGATGTTGTTGATGGATCCAGTCTGAAAATTTATGAAATGTGGTCCCTGGAAGAATAGAGAAGGTTGTAGCATTCTTTAGGCTGACACTTACGTACTAGTAAACATATCAGCTAGTACAAGATCTAGGGGGTTGTAGCTCCCTTCTAGTAGAAGCTAGAGAACGAGAGAAGGTTGTAGCCTTCTGCAGGTAGAAGCCTGTGTACTGGTATAAGACTGCACCAATAAAAAAATTGTAAACAAAATTTTGTTATTATTAAAATAAGATAGAGACGATTGCAGCAGGTGGTTTTCACCCACATTGGGTTTCCACCTTATATCTTGGTGCTCATGTGTGTTGCTTTATTATGTTTTTACTGCACTATATAATGAATTCCTGATATACTGGTTAAAGTTCAATGCATGATAATTTGGCTAAATCAATAGATCTTTGCATATACGCTATTTGCATTAAGTACAGTTGTGTATACATGCTAGTTCACTAAACTAAAGTAGCATATACAAATCATTTTTGAAAATTAAATTATTGATCCGATAATACTGATTCACCCCCCTAGTATTATTTCCAACAGTTCCGTTAGAAACCCTCAAATATTGAGAATGTATCTCCGTGTTCATCTAATGGAAAGACATTTTGATTACATTACATATCATCATATTCCTAGGCGCATTAATACATTGACAGATGCATTAGCTAATTATGTGTTGGATAGACATTTACAAAACATATGAAAAGATAAAACAAACCATTTGTACCATAGTAATCAAGAAAATAGCATATAAATATATATATATATATATATATATATATATATATATATATATATATATATATATAGGGTGATAATCTTTGATACGTCAGAACCCCAAAAAATAATACGTGTGTCCAAAATAACATCGGTGCTTGCAGGCCTCATATATTCGTGGCATGCAGGCCTCAAAAAATGTAAGTTCTGGACCTAGGACCTAATCATCATGGTGATCGTGGTAGCATGATACAGCTCGTGCAACGCAAGTCAGCAATTGGTGAATCCGATCCGAGACTCCCACCGTGTGTCTCTGGTATTGACGAGGAATGTCTCTTACCCGATCATACTTCAGGATGCCACGACTCATCCCCTAACGTTCCTCGTGATCTCCTCCTCATTGTCACTCCTCTCCTGATATGGAGCGACATCATCAATGGGGTGGGGGATGTGCCTGGATATTGGGGACATCCCAGCAGGTCGCTCTTGTCCAACATCTGCATTAACAATAGAAATGTTATAAGCACATATATACCAAAAATAATTTAAAAAATCTCAAAATTAAAAGATTGATTTTTTACCTTCATCATGAAAATCCTCTCCATCTAGTAAGGGCATGCTTGGATCTCCACAGAAGTTGGTGTCACTGTATGGCTAGTCCTCCATGATGATCTTTTATCATCGTAGCCATGAAAAGAATGTAGGTCTATATGACATGTGCTAACCCCCAATGATCTTGGGCATCAAATGACTCCAACGAGCCATCCGCGGATCGCGTGGCATAGGAGGATCCACCTCAGTCAGCTAATACTAGAACAGTGGCACCCATTCCTAGAAAAAGGTCAGAGCACATATCCGAAGCAAAATTGCTTCAAATTCCCTGCCTTAGGTTTGGTTAGCTGGCGCTTTATGTTGATCTTCATGGCCTCTGCCCAATTGAATATTGTAGGTGTTGTACAGTCGATAGCATACAAGAACTTCGACTTATTGGTCTCATGTTTTGCCTAGGACCCCGCCACTCTATTGATGGCTAATAGAAGCACTCCCAGTGTCAGATCCTAAACAATGGAAATCTCGATCTTTCCCACTCTTAGATTTCAAGGCCTCAAGGCAGTGTTCAGCAAGCAATGAGGATATTCTTTCCCCAATCAGTCGTGACCCGTACAAGTTGATTGGTTCCCCTCTTCGGGACAATCCAGTGATGAAATATATATCTGAAGTTTCCAACTCTAGCTCCTGGTCCCCAATGACAAATATTTCCCAATTTATGTCCCAAAGACTAAACAGGTACCAAAGCAAATTGGGTTGGGCTCGCATCCCTGGTGTGAGAAATAATTTCAGGAGCCCACAAGCCCTCAAAGCTTCCAGACAATTCAAATCATTCAATGCCTGGGTGTCCACATCCTCATGTTCTTGTTCTTTCTAGTCCACCATTTTTGGTGATTCTTTCTTGAAAAAGCCATTAATTTGAGTCAAAAATCATGCTTGGCCCATAAAATTCAAGTTTCAATGGTGATTTTGTGAGAAAATTGGGTTTTTCCCTATTCTCAATGTGAGCGTGCTTGCTTTCAAAATAGTTGTGCCGACGACATGATAGACTTTGTTAATCACCCTCAGCCAACACAATTCCTTGCCCAGAAGTTGCGCCGACCGAGGGTGAAAAACTTTTGATAAAACCCCCTTTAAAAAATATGAAAATGGCTAAAACTAGGAATAAATGACATGAAAATTGAGCTCAGGGCTTTGGCTCTTACCTGTAGTGGCGGCTCGGGGAATAACCTCCCAGATATCCCACAATTTTCTTTGGAACAATTAGGGAGAAAGTGAGTAAAAAGTCTTCATAGCAAGGCAAAATGGTAAATGGTAAAGAATATATATTTACTTTTCTCCTTTTTATTCATTTTTCATGAAAATATTAGGTTTTTGTAAATATTTCAACCTATTTTAGTTCAAGAACTGGATAGTACACTTATCTTTTGCACAACGATAGGTGATGGATGTTTGACGATGATGACGAGTCACGTTTCAGCTCTTTTCTCGACTCGTTAAGCTCATATGAAAAGATTGCCAAGTATTTTTCCCTTTTGACTCATAAAAGAGAATAAATGGGGGGTCCGCTTTCAAGCTCTTTTCCGACCCTTTAAAAGAAAAAAGATGGTCGAGCCCTTGTCGTCTTGAACTCATTAATGAATACGAAATGTCATGTTCCTACTATAAGTTTACCCATTTTTCGAGTTGGGAGGCACTATTTATGAAAAAGGTACTCCTTGACTGAAATGGTCAAGCAGTTCTCTCAAATATCGTTTTCTACCTTTTCAGGCTAGAGAGACACAAATGTATGAAAAGAGACCATGTGGAGTTTTCTTTTACGTGTTTTTTTCAAATTCTCTAAACATGGAAAAGATATCGAGTTACACCTTTTTTGGGCTCGTTAAAATATTAAAAGACAACGAATTCGTCACCATGACGAACATGAGCTTCTCCTTTGTAGGGCTTGTTAAACTTACTAGGTTGGATTCGGCCGAAGGATGAACTTACAGTGCAAGAATATACTATCCCCTTCAAGCTTGTGATTAAAAAATAATTGGGGTACCTACTAGGAATGGTGGGGGAAAATTTGGAAACCTAATTGGTTGTGTCGGTAGCTCACTCTCGAACATGACACTTTCTGCTTCGTGTTAGGTTGGGATATCCTCCTTTGTATCATTGACCTTCCTGGGTTAGGCTGTTCATTTTTTCCTTTCATTTGATCTCTGCCACATCATGATGACCACCGATCCTATGGATCCAAAAGCTTCCAAACTTCCAGTCGTGTCGCCGATATGTTCAAGAGTTGTCCTTCTGTAGTTACATTTACCTCTGATTCTCTGTATCATCCAAAATCATTTTTCATCCTTTTGTCTCATGTCGATGATGTGGGAAACATTATGGCCCTCCTTCGACACAGTTTCTTCCTGTCGACTTCAACTCATTATTCGGGAAGTTGATCAAGAGACCACCTTCTAGTACCTTAGAGCTTGCATGCCCTAATGGTAAGTTCTTCACACTCGATGACAAGCTCACATCATTGGCTTTTGATTGAGTGATTTCACAGGTGTTCGACTTCAGCTCCTCTATTCACATTTCATGGATTGTGCTCATATTACCTTGAGGACCATTGTCATTATTGGTGGTTTCTCTCACGCTTGTTAATAGTTTACATCATTGACTGGTAATCAAGTGACTTTTGAGCATGTTAGACGTCAACACATCTATTCACATGTTAGAATTTGTACATTGATCGGGTCATGTTGGAGCGCAAGACCGTGGGCTCAGATTACAAAATGTCCATGTTGCAAAGTGGTGTGACATGATTATGTTGATATACATGTCTATCTTAGATGGATGGTTGTGACCATACCATGAGTTATCATATGTGATCCTTCTCATTATTGGATGGTTGTGACCATACCTTGGTTTCATTATGATCCTCTTTAACGGATGGCTACGCCCATGCCTGGATCCATTCACATGATCATTTTCTGGATGGCTGCATCCATGCCACGATTCATGTATCATTTGACAGAGTTTTTAGTTATGTATATGTATCTATACTTTCTTGCAGCATTTCTGACGACAGACTACGATTCCCCATGCTGATTCATAAAGTGTTTCATCCCTCACTCTAGTTTGGCCTTCACGCTTTAGGGGGCATCTATTACACAAAATTTTGTCACTTTCCCTGTACTCCCCATTCCTTGATCCTGGAGGACCTCTACAGTGAACCCTATATGTGTCCCTCTTCATGACCAGATCAATTCCCTTTTGCACCATTTCCCTTGAAACTTCTGTTTTTCCCAGTTTACAAGATCGGTGCTAATGGCCCTTGTCCCCCTCGAGCTGATATGTAGAGATTAACAATGTCCCTAGCACTGACCAGAGCAGCTAAGCTTTGTTCTAGTCGCGTCGGTCCTCTTATGGAAAGTTTTTTAAATAAAGAGACGAAGCTTCCAGCTCTAGAAGCTTCGTAATGGAATTCTAGTAAATGTTTTGGCCGGATGGGGTCGAGGATGTTAGTTTGGGATCCTTTCCCCTATAATGATGGAACTACCTCAAGGGGATAAGACCTTTTCCAATGAGAAGAGGATCCATCTCCCATCCATTCATCCTATATGAACCTCCCTTTTTCCCAAGCACAAGCTAGTGTTAATGTTGGTGTGCTAGTGCTAATTAAGTTTGGAGTAAGCAACAAGCTATTCATAGTTGTAGATCTCTAGTTGTGTGAGGGAGAAGTGTGATTTGGTTTGGAGTTAAGCCTAAAGGAAGAGCCTTAAAACTATTGTTGTTGAGGCCATCATGGAATGCTAGCAGAAGTGCGTGGGAACCTGGTCTTGTGAGAGGAGAATGACAACATCAAGATAATGGTTGTAATCTCTTCTTGATTCAATATATATGCAACTATCAATTGATTTCCTACATGATTTGTCATCTTACATGTTCATGGCTTAATGTTTCTTGACTGTTAAGTAGGTTGAATTACAATTTGTCTATTATCACGCTTGTTGTTTGCTCTTGTTTACTTGTTTCAGGTGTTTAAAGCAGGAAACGAAAGATAGCTAGGGTGAGTAAGTAAGGACATCATCAAATGGGATAAGAATACTAAGAGGTAGGCCCTATTAATTGGTTCTAACCTAAGGAAATCTTCCATATAATGTGTCAGTTGTGGCTAGACCCATTATCGAGCTAGAGGAATTTGTTTGTGTCTGCACTTATAATTTTACTTCACCACACCACGCCCCTCAAAACCCTCAACATAGGGGGCTGCCGCCCCCCCTGTTACCCCCTCACTGCTCATTGGCACAAAAAAGGGGGGGCTCTGCCCCCCTTTAACCCGCTAGTTAAACTACTGGGGCTAGTTGTGGAAATAATATAACACAACCCAACATTCTCACTTGTTGTTTTATTTCCACATGGGGCCACAGGAGACCTTAGTCATCGATCCAGCCCTGCAATGCCCATTGTTTCTCTACACCAAGAGAAATTCTCAGAGCTCACAGATTTTTTCAATGCATCTGCAGTATTCTTTAAAGTGTCCACCTTTACCAACGACACCTTTTTGTCTTCTACTATATCCCTCACAAAGTGATACTGAACATCAATGTGGTTTGTCTTTGAATGATAAGCAGGGTTATTTACGAAGAAAATTGCACTTTGGCTGTCACGGTGTATCCTTATATCTCAATGTACTAACCCCATACTTGAACACACTCTCTGCAACCAAACTGCTTCCTTGTTTGCGTGAGTGGCTTCCACGTATTCTGCCACTGTAGTTGATAGTGCCACTATAGATTGTCTCTTACTCATCCAACTGACTACACCTCCAAATATGTTAAACACATACCCACTTGTAGATCTTCTTTGATCCAGATCTCTAGCCCAGTCTGCATCAACAAAGCCACGAATGTCCAAAAATCTATCCAATTGTGGTCTTCCTTGGTAGCACAAACCATAATCATTAGTGCCATGCAAATACTTGAAAACCCGCTTCACTGTTGTCCAATGCTCCTTCCCCAGTTTTGACATAAACTTGGTCAATACTCCCACTGCATGTGCAATGTTTGGTCTAGTACATACCATCGCATACATCATGCTACCAACTACACTTGCATATGGAACAAGAGACATGTCCTCTTCCTCTTCTTATGTTGTGGGACATTGTTCAACAGATAAATTTACACCTACAGGAATAGGAACCTTCACCTGTTTGCTATCTTTCATATTAAACCTTTATAGTATTGTCTCGACAAGCTTCCTCTAGTTTAACTAGAGCTTCCTCTTTGTCTGATCTCTTTTAATTTCCATGCCCAAAATATAGTTTGCAACACCAAGATCTTTCATGTCGAATTTGGAGGACAATTGGGTCCTCAAATCCTGGATAATTTCTTTGTCATTTCAAACCAAAAACATATCATCCACATACAAGACCAGATAAAAAACATGGTCACCAATTAATTTAAAATACGCACAGTGATCTACTTTGTTTCTGGTGAATCCAAGTCCCCATATAAATGTATCAAATTTCTAATACCACATCCTTGGTGATTGGTTTAACCCATACAGAGAATTTTTCAACCTGCATACCAGTTCTTTCTTACCCTTCACCACAAACCCTTCAGGTACCTTCATGTAGATATCTTATTCCAGATCCCTATGAAGAAATGTTGTCCTCACATACATCTATTCTACCTCAAAATCAAAAGCAACAACAACAGATAAAAGTAATCTAATAGAAGCTACCTTGGCAACAGGAGAAACAATATAACCAAAATCAATTCCCGGCACCTCGGAATAACCTTTTGCTACCAACCAAGCTTTGTATTTCTCCACCTTTCCTTCTGCATTTGTCTTCTTCTTGAACACCCATTTGCTGCCAATGGGTTTCCTTCTAGCCAACAACTCCACCAGATCCCAAGCCTCATTTTTGTGCAAAGATGCCATTTCATCAACCATGGCTTCTTTCTAGAAGTTTCCATCTTCTAAATCTATTGCTTCCTTCACAGTTTTGGAATCATAATTAGTAATAGATAAAGAAAAAATTGAAGAGAAAGTAGATGGAATATACCTTTCTAGTTGCCTTCTTTCTCGAACTGATCTTCTCACAACAGGAGTTTGTGGCTCTTCATCTTCTGATTCCTCTTCTGCTGTAGAGTTTGATTCTTCCTCCTTTAACTCAAACTCTATCTTCTTGGGTTCTTTTGGTAGTACTTCATGTTTGTTAACATATTTGATCTCTCTAAACACTACATATCAATTGTACACAACCTTCCTTGTTACTGGGTTCCAAATCTTATAACCTTTTAAATCATCCTTGTACCCAATAAAGATGCACTTTTCAGATTTACTATCCAACTTTGTTCTTTTCTCGTTTGGAACATGTACATATGCATCACATCCAAATACCGTCAGATGTGAAAGAGAGGGTTTCTTACGAGTCCATACCTCTTATGGATTCTTATCCTCCAACACTGATGAAGGTGATTTGTTGACCAGGTAACATGTTGTCTCCACCACCTCTGCCCATAATTCCTATCCTAACCCAGCACCCCTAAGCATGCTTCTTGCCCTTTCCATCAACATCTTGCTCATTCTTTCTGCAACTCCATTTTGCTCAAGTGTGTATGGAGTAGTTTTCCACTAGAGCCTTAAATTCTTTAAACCTATCAAAGACTTTAGATTTCTTATTGAAGAAAAATATCCATGTATTCCTTGCGAAATGATCTATAAAAGATACATAGTACACAAACCTACCTAGTGATGGAACCTTCACAAGTCCAAACAAATCACTGTGCACAAGCTCTAATTTATGTTCCTCCCTCTTACCACCAAAGGGGAAACTCACCCAATTTTGCTTCCCATATACATAATTTTCACAGAAATCAAAATCTAGAGAGCTATCAGTCATACCTTCTAACATACCTTTACCATGAAGTATTCGAAGGCCCTTCTCTCCAATATGTCCAAGCCTTTGATGCCATAACATGGTATTTTCTCCAGAGACCACTAGATTTTCTGCTCCACTTTCAGGAACCAGAGAACTGTTGCACCCATCAATAAAAATGCTACCTTGTAGCTTGTACAGAGTTCCATTTCGAACTCCTCGCATCAATACCAGTGCTCCTCGAACCATCTTGCAGGTATCTTTCTCGAATGTTGTTTTACACCTACATCATCCAACTTGCTTACAAAAATCAGATTTATGGCTAATGCAGGAATATGAAGAACACCCAGAAGTGTTCTAATCCTTCCACCTTGCAACTTCAACTTGACTTTTCCACGAACAACAATTCTAGCCTTTCTTTCATCCCCTAAGAAGACATCACCACCATCATATTTCTCATACTCGTAGAACCACTCTCTATGGGGAGTGAAGTGAAAGGATGCACCTCAGTCAAGAAACCATGCCTCATGATCTACATGTGTAATTGAAGAAGAAGCAAAGTACACATCCCCACCTTCATTTGAGGTGGTTTTCACCTCTACAGAAGGAGAATCATCGGATCCCTTTCCTTTCTCAGGAGATTTAGATTTAGAGTCCCTTTTGTAGTGCCCTTCTTTTCCGCATTTGCAGCACACCTTTACAAGTTTTCCTGGAGATTCAGATCTCCCACTCGAGGAATTATTTTTGTTTCTATTTTGGGATGTCCTCATACAAAAAAGACATCACCATTCTGGCACTCCATATTTTTCTGTCTCATCTCCTCCGTCAGCAAGGCTGAGACTATTTCATCAAACTGTAAAGCAGTTGCATTGCTACCTATTGCAACAACCAGACTATGCCACGAATTTGGTAGAGAACATAACAAACTAATGCACTTATCTTCATCTGAAATTTTAATATCAAAAGATAATAACTAGCTTACCACAATATTAAATGTTTTTAGATGCTCTGTTACCGGGCCTCCATCTTTCATCCTCAAGTCATACATATTTTTACGTAGGAACAGTTTATTCACGAGAGAATTAGATTGGTACAAAGTCCCTAACTTGTCCCACAAAGTCTTCGTCGTAGCTTCCCCTGATACATTCAGCAATACTGAATCTGAGACAAACAATTGCATTGTGATTTTTGCCTTCCGATCCAACTTTTTCCATTCTTCATCGGAGACTCCCGTTGGTTTAGTACTTTGATCTACTATGATCCACTAATCTTTATCCACCAATAGATCCTCCATCTTGAGTTTCCACAACTCAAAACTCTGACCATTAAATTTCTCGATCTCTATCTTTCCACTGCTCGCCATATTCTTTCACGACAAGAATTGGTCCCGTAGATATCCCACTAAATAGGGTCTACCACAGGCCCGAGAAAAACCACTCAGCAGTAAAGGCGTCCCCTTGAAGCCAAAACACCTCTGATACTAAATGTAGGTTTTAACCACGTACAAAAATTACCTGCGTACGAATTCAAAAAAAAGAAAATAAATAATGGTGAGAGCATAACACATAAAACAAATATACACAGATATTTTACCCTGTATCCCAAAATCGAGACTACCAGATTGATTTTTCATTATGTTCCTTTCAATGTTACAATACATATATATACATGATGAAGCATCCATAAACTCCAATCATTAACCCTGGATTATAACATAACTGTAGTTCCCTTGATGGGATCTACAAAATACCATGGACCTAAAACCATCATGCCCAAAACCATGCAAAAAAACATAGGTAGTTCTGCCCACCTAATATAGGGTCCAAAAAAAATTTCCCTAGGGCGATGCCCTAGACCCCGTAGAGGGGGGCTACAACTCCCCTCAAACACCCCAACAGGGGCATCTACCACCCCCCCGTGATCCCCTCTCTGTGCATCAACACAATGAATATGGGGCTCCGCCCCACCTCTAGTCGTGGAAAGAATACCGTTGCCTGCATATCCAACAACCCTGTAATAACACATGCACCTGTTTCTCTTTTCATTTGGAAATTATTACAAGTCAATGTGGAAAAGAAGAATTGAATTTGGAAAATCTTATCTAATTAATGTTAAGAACTTGATATATGAAATGAACTACCTTCTAAGCTACAAAAATCATGAGAAGCAAAATAACAAATGTAAATATTTCCAAGAAACCATAAACAACTATCCAATCAATGCTAAAACTTGATCTCTGCAATGAACAGGAAATCACAATCTGTTCTTGGGTTGTGATAGTGGGGTCTTCTAAATCATGATCCCATGAGGGAGATTAGATAAGGGTCACTGTCACAGGATTTTTGATGGACATTACTCTGCTGAATTGCAACAACTAATTTACCCTCTAAGATAAAGGAAACATGCATGAGTAACAACTTAATCAATCTTAAAATATAAAAGAAACATGGATAAACTTCAACAATTACTCAATATTCTTAACTAAGAATATAGATACAAAAGAGGAACTTCTGCTTCTAGGGTTGGGCCCTAACCCAAGGGCTTCAACCCTCTGAGTCAACTCAGTGTTGGATCACAGTAGAGCTTTCCATTATCATTCAAAAGGTTTCAAATACACCATCTAAGTAATAGTAAAATGCACTTTAGCTCGATGGTCTCTTGGCTATAATAAAACTTCGAATCCTAATGAGTCCCTTAGCTTGTTTATTTATACAAAATTGGAGCTACCAACAGCTCCCTAGAAAATATGGATATTTGACTCCCTAACTCGAGAATAGGTGAATCTAGCTCTTCTTTGACTTGCACTTGCTCAGTTGTCAATGAACTCAATGTGCATGACTGCTAATGACATTGAGTTGATGAGATAGAGTGGGGGATCTTCGACTAATTCCATCAACTCCAAATTTCTCCAATTCGGTGCCTTCGGAATTCTTTAATCCATCAACTCAAAATTTCTCCAATTCCTACATTTAACACACATTAGGACACAAGACATAGCAACGGATCTTTTACTCTCACACTAAGCATAATATAATGAAATTTGTAGAAAAATGTGAGAAAAGATAATTTATTAAGCTGGAGGATGGAATTGTGACCCATATAATATACCTATTGGTGAGCCTCATCATTTGCCACAACAAATCACTAAAATCCACAATGTGCAGTGGGTACATTATCTATTATCCATGGATGATATGGAGAAGGTGCAGATCTCCCTAGGAAACACCTCACATGTCCGAAAGGGTTTGAAAAAATACAATATAGTCACCCCATCCTATAATGCAACCCATAATAATTCCACAGGAATAGGAAGAATCTCGTATTTACTCTTGGGATGACAATAATTGATTGTAGAATATGAAGCCAATGACTGTTACAAACATGAAATAATCACTATAATCAAAATGAAAAGTAAAATAGGAGATGCAACAATGGTCACAGATCCGATGATGAGGGAAAATAAGCAGAAGCCCTACTAAAGAGAATAGGGAAAAAATTCCAATTGGACACAACCGACATTTAATCAATTATTATATAGATACTACCAATATTTAGTGTTCACCTCTGTCCCACCCTCCATAACAAAATTTCAGCAAGTTGTCGATTGCTTAGAGCATTCAACAATTATTGTGTAGTAAATCAATGGGCATTCGAGTTAGTTGTCTGCAGCAGAGATAGTCACGTTTTCCTGGCCGAATCCACAGTTGAGAAAGTCTAGATTTAGTCGTTGTCCGCTTCTTTTGTCTTAAATTACTTTGTTGTCCTTTTCTTTTGTCTAAATTCAAATCCATTACCAACAAATGTCATTACCATAAAAATTTGAGTATAGAACAACATTTTTTTTCAAGTGCCATTCAATGAAAGAAGTAATATGCAAAATCTTGATTGAGGAGCAAGAGAGTTGCTCTTCCAAGGCATGGATAGCAGCGAGCCTAGGAGTAAACACTGAGAACTGTGTAGGACTACGCTATCATTTTTTTAGGTTTCATTTGTCCTACCCAACATCATATTGACACTATGTGATCCTGGTATGATCCTGCCATTATCTTATTGTTTGTTTCTCTTTTACTCCTATTTGTGAATTCTAGGAAGTTTCTCGGTCAAACAACACTTCCCTGGGGTGATGGTCCTATCCTGTCTATGTCCAATTTCCATTTCAATAACAATCCTTTGGAGGTGTTTCTGTTATTTTCCTTATATCATTATCTTATTAGATTCACGTAACATGAAATTTTCACTTCTCGTTACTCTTCCTTCATTTCTACATTCAGAAGTCCTCCACATATTGGTGCTCCTCTTTCTTGCTTCATACGTTCATATTTTCATATTTCGTACTCACATTCTCCCCCCCTCTCGACATCCATATGCCCCTTTGGACTGAGATCCTTAATCTCATTTGCCCATGATTTTCACTGAGAGAGGGATCTTATCTTCGCATTACTAATTATCAAATTCTCTACAATCGGTGGGTTAACTCTTTTATCATTTCTCAACCTTGTAATGCTTTCAGAATTCTCGTTTGTAAACGATGGTTGACATGTCGGGGTTGCTGCTGCTGATGTTGTTTTGAGGGCATATAATTCTCTTTCTTCCATTGTGGCTCTAGTTCGGAAGCTATATCCATGACTGTATCTTGTCTCTAGCTCAGTTCCCGGATGGTTTGATCTTTTAGGTACCAGGGTCTGTTCTTTCTCCGACATAATTTGAATTTTCGGTTGGGGTGGTTCAGGTTACTCCCATTGTGAAGTGACTGGGGTCTACATCACAGATTCCACTCTATCACTTTCCTTCTGAAATTTTTGGATTTGGATCCCTGCACATCTGTCCTTAGTCAAATCCTTTCTATTTTCTATTCCTACCTTGAGTACTTTCCTCATTTGGATTTATTTTCAGCGGCATTCCTCCACTTTTGGCGTTATGTGGGTGACATGCTCCATGGGCTCAGTACATCGTGATTAGGGCACTGTGGATCCTTAGATATTCTTGTCAGCGATCCTTTGCAGCTTCATATTATTTTTGACCTAGCACCTGATGAATATTAAATCTACATACGCTTTCCCTCCCTTTCCTCCTAGTTGTATTGGTTCCTTTTCCTCGCATATGTGGTCATGGAACTTCTGGAATCCAACATCTCAACACAGCAGGCATTCATCCATGCCACGCCAGATGCTGAGTCAAATTTTGGGCGGCGGGACCCAACTGTCCATGACACTTGGCACTCAACTCATCCATCGATGCACCTTCCAGATGGCCAACATGCAGACCCAAGTTTGCATGGGCAACCCCACGTGGTTCATGAACGTCGATCCCCCCATCACAATCGATCTATTAAAATCTCTACTACGACACCTACTCTGGTTTTCGACCATGAAGTGCTGATCAAACGAGTTACTGGCCTTCAGAAGCGCGCTCTTGTTGGTAAGTGGCATTTTGCGGAGTTGAGTGAAGCTGATATGTGGATTTCGGTTGGCATAAAATGGAAAACACTATTAGGTTATATGCCTATAGTGGTGTGTCTATTCAATGGTTGGTACGGTTTCCACTTCCTTTTCTAGGAGGACGTCATGAAGATCAAAGTTATTCCTTGGATCAATGGGCATAGATTTCTAGCACCGCACTCTTGGTACATTGGGTTCAATCCAATGAAGGAGGCCCCTCAAAACAAGCTGATTTGGGTTAAGGTGCTTGGCTTTCCCATTGAATTCTAGACCGGGAGAGTATTTATGGATATAGGCAATGCCATTAGAAAATTTGTGTATGTTGATCATCGGTGTTTGGGTGCACCTGATAAGCGTGTTGCATGAATTTTAATTGGGAAGGAGTATATGGGGGGTTTCCAAATCATATTGAATTGAGCTAGGGAGACACTCATCTGCTCCAAAGGCTGGATTTTTTGGGGGTTCCATTTCGATGTCGAAACTATCATCACACTAGTCATATGTTGGCACATTGTCCTTGATGGCTAGGTGGTAGACTCATAGCGCACCGTCGACATCTTCATGGAGATAGGAAAATAATGATGTTGCACATTCTATTTCTCCATGTAGTTGGTACGAAACACCTTCTCATGGGCGTGGTTCTCTTTATAAATAAGGTAATCCGAACTTACTCTCATCTGGACATCACTATTCTAAATTGTCTGCTAATCCATTTGACTCTGCTCCTATCCATATTCTATCATCCCCCCAATCTTTTGATGGGTTTGGTGTTCCCTTGACTGATGCCACCTCACCCCACCCTAAAGAAAAGAACACTTCTTCTCCTCGTGACTATCTGCCACCTCTGCTTTCTTCTCCTTGGTATCCGATGCCACAAGATGCACCCTCTTCCTCACACATCACGTATGTCCCCATGTCTTCACCTTCTCGTGTCATTCCACATTCCTCGGCGTCTGGAACTAGTCCCGAATCACCACATTCTCCTGTTATGTCCCCCAAAAACTTAGTGGACAGTGACCTTGATTTTCTTCCCTAGAAGAAGACTCTAGATCTTTGTTCTCTCACTATTCACAAGCCACCTAGCGATTCATCCCCTCGTATCAACCCCTCCTCTACTGGGAATATCGTTGTATGCCACAAACATAATCTAGACAACAAACACTTTCGAGGCCGTCCCCAACCTCTCCCTTTTAGTCCCACTAATGCACATACTCTCATTGATGTTCTTATTGCTGGTTTTTCCTCTCCTCGAGCCCTTGGAGTATGAATTCCCACCCATGGTCTAACATGACCTTCATCCTCTCACTGAACATGTGGGGTTTGGGGGCCGCTCCAAAATTCTTGGCCCTTAGAGATCTCTTCTCTTCTCTTCATCCCTATATTATTCTTCTTCAGGAAACTATGCATGTGGTTCCTCAGGTGGTTGAGTACTTTAGGAAGATGCTTCCTGACTGGTAGATTGTAGCCATTGATGCTCATCACCTCTTAGGTGGGCTGGTAGCTATTTGGGATCCTCGGTGGGTTAATGTAAGGGATTTTTCATGTTTTGCTAGCATCCTCCTTTCTGGTCACTGTTATAGACATATTTGGGCACTGCAACCCCAATCACATATGTCCATAAACCAAGGGCTTCTAAACACCTAAAAGTGTTGTTTCATACCCTAAAGGAACAAGGTCAGCTAATTACATCATTTTGTAGAAGTTCTCCCTGAAAAACTACTCAGAACTGGTCAAAACTGGACCATACAGACTACTCGCTACTAAGGGTGCGATGCATCTCACCTGTTACACACAGGGGGTGCGATGCATAATGAAAAGCCCTTTTGTAGGGTGCAATGAGTGAGAGTAGACAAATGGCAAAAGCAGTTTTCTAGGTGGAAACTCAAAGAATCTTCTAGAAACTGCTCATATGACACTTGCCACTCTGAATTCGCCCAGGGATGAGTAAGATATCATGAAATCTCCAAGTGGAACCAAGAACTATCAGTGAAATGACACTAATCAAAATTCCAGAAGCTGACTCACTCTACTACAAACATCTATATATGGATCCCTCATCCTAGAGATCCAGGGGCTAGAATTTTGTAATTTTCAAGGAAGTGTTGTTGGTTTCTCTTTGAAGACATTGTTGGGTGATCTTGCTTTGTATGAGGTGAAGAGAGCTTTCATGCTAGGAGGATGATGCTGGATCAGACAGCTTGGTTGTAATCCTCTCTTCTACTACTTCTATCAATAAAGCTATTTGAGTTTTTCTCTATATGCTTGTATATATCTGAATCTTGTATTTGTATATGCATTTATATGGCTAATGTACATCTAATCCTACATTGTTTATGGTTATAGATCTCTATGCTTTGATGGTATTTTGTTGCTTTGACTCTACAAGTGTTCTTTGAAGCAGGACAAGTGAGAAAGGAGTGGTGAAATCTCTATCAAGGGAGAGAGGAAACAAGCAAGGAGACTAGAAAAAGACTGAGGTTGGTACTCTCTGCTTCTCTCTCATCTATCTCTCATAAAGGCAAACAAAAGTAACTTTGTTTGTTTGCTTCTAAGATAGCTACCAATCTTAGTGGGACTAGCAGCTCTGAGTGGACATGAGTTTTCCTGATAACAAAATGGCGACTCCACTGGGGAGCAAGTAGTTTGTTTTTTTTGTTACTGTTGTTTGCTTTATAAACCACAGATGGAGCTTGAAGTTAAGCCAACTAGCCTTCAAACTGCTTTTGCTATGCAACTGCAAAGTAGATCAATGCTGCTTCAGTCAATCTCCGGGTTGGTTTATGAACTAAACATCTAACTTGCAAAAATCCTAAGTTCCCTAGTGGTAGCTCAAATAACCTGATTAGATCAGCCCCTGTACTTTGTGTTTACTGACAATCATTAGCTCACCCTAAATCCCTGAACTTAGCTAAAAACTGTGAGTGAAAACCATGCTCAGTCTCGTCCCTGGACCATCGCACCGTCTCTCATTGGCAATCTAGATGCATCGCACCTCCTGTGTGTTGCAGGTGAGATGCATCCCTGTTTCCCTGTGTTACAGGTGCAATGATTGAGTGAGACTGTTTCTGCCTCCAAATTTTGGTTTTTTCTTCATTGTCTTTAGCTTTATTCAGTATTTTTGCTGTCTATGATCAATATATCACTATTGAAACCTTATTCCTTTGCATTATTTCAGCCTCCATAAGAAGGAATTGTGAATTTTTTTATTTATTTATTTTTTTTTTTTCTGTATTTTTCATCATTTACAGTTCTCCTTTGCAAATAGTAGCTTAATCAAACTATCGTCTTTTACTTTGAAAGTGTCGAAAGTGTCATTTTCAGTCAAGAAAAAGAGTGTCATAAAGTCTTCCTCTTTCAGATAGTCGATTACACTTTTTCCATTGTATTTGATTTGAATTAATAGTATTTCAAGTGTCGAAAACAATCTTAAATTTGAAATCGCAAAGTGTCGTCTTAGTCTTCCTTTCATTTTTTGAATTTGAAGTCGCAAAGTGTCATCTTAGTCTTCCTTTCTTTTTTTGAATTTTAAATCACAAAGTGTCGTCTTAGCCTTCCTTTCGTTTTTTGAAGAGAAAATTGTTGGTATTGTTGCTTTGAAAGAAGATAATTTAGATCTGTACTTAGTTTTCTTTTTGTCATTCTCACATTAAGGAAACTGAAAAAAAATACATGCATGTGCATTTGCATCTAGACTGCATGCCGAAATTGATTTAGGAAAAGTGCATCTAGTGTGTGCTCTCTGCTCTATGTTAAAAGAATTTCATTTCTCTTTCCTTAGTAGCTAGGATTTTCATTGCAAAAAGAAATTAAAAAACTGTTTATCATCTTAGATTGCACATTTAGGAATTGCATATCTACATCACGTGGTGAACCTTAAAGGAAAACTTCTTAAGAAATATCAACTGTAAAATAAACCTCAATGAACATAAAAACGCTTTGGAACCTAATGCACAACATTTAGAAGTCTAAGCTAGAGACGTATTATGGCGTCGTAAAGCCTGGTAACTATTGCTTTCATCGTAGGTTGGGTGATTCCTCCTCTTTGAGACGACAAGTGCCAGTACGGACTTGTGCTCCCACGTACCATCGAGTATATATTGGGAGACCACAATAGGCTACATCCTTTATCATTAGGAAGTCATGTCTGCCGCCATGTCAATTGCAATGCACTGAACACAACATTTGGGAAGATTGACTCTCGTACCATAAAATGTATTCTGCAGTTTTGCGATTGGTTTGGTAATCCCTCTGTCTAGATCTCCAAAGTAGTCACTTTCTGTCCTTTTCAGACTCCTTAAAAGAAAAGGTCCATCTGAACACTTATCACTTCAGGCTCATTAAAAATCGAAGGTGACTAGAGTCATCTTTAGCTTTCTCTCGACTCTTAAAAATTGAAAAAGCAAGTTGCATCAAAGCATCATAAAATTTATTTTAATTGGAATAACATCACTGTTCCCTCGTTGGTCATAGGTCGAGAAAATGGAGTCTACCAATCAAGGATTCCCCTTGGGGGAAATCCTAGTCCCTTCTCCTTTTGGGGAGATGTTGGTGCTCAACACATGGCTACATTGTCCCTTCCAGGACTCACAATTGGCCTTCCAGTATGGATTTTCTCAACCTCTGTCGTTCAAAACACCGCAATTCCTCAACAATCAAATAAGCAACTAGATGATACTGAAGTTTCTTCCCCCACCTTCTACTTCATTTGTTTCTCCCTCTCCTTCTTCCTCTTCGCTTGGTGAAGCTAGTAATGCTAAAAGCCAAGTAACTCAGAAGAAGAAGAAAGAGAAGGAGAAGAAGAAGAATAAGCCAATGGCAAAAGGGGGCAACCATGCATCGTCTAGTGAAAATCCACACACTACACCTTCCAAACCTAAATCTCCATGTGTCATTTGCAAGGGAAACCACTATCATTGAGATTGTCCCTGCATCCCACGAATCCTGAGGGATTGGTCTTCCCTCTTGCACAATCCGACGTCTTCAACCTCTAACGATCATGTTGAGAGCACACCATCAACTAGTGAAAATGAAGCCAATGGAAAGAAAGGAAGATCCAAATTTCCTTGTAGACTGCATGAAGGCGATCATGCCCTCCACCATTGTCCTTTCCTGGATGAAGCTAAAAGAGTCTTGGATATCACCGGTCATATCACCATTGGTCCTCTGTACCATCCATTTTGGGGTTAACGCTACCAATCCATTCAAAGTCACCGATACGTTCAAGAGAAGTCGCTCAGCGAATTCACCAATCGAGCTAACGCCTCATCCGCTGCAATACCCTCACTCTCCATTCTTTCATGACCGCCACCCTGAACCGTGTATCATCAGGTCATTTTCACCTCCACAAAATCATTTGCTCCATTCCATTTCGTAGATGTGGGATTCATTAAGGCCCTCTTATGAGGGGAAACTTCTTGTTGACATTAGCTCATTATCCAAGAAGTTGACTTAGGAACAACCCTTTCAGTACTTTGAAGCTTGCATGCCTCAATGGCAAGTTTCTCACTTCCAGCGACAGGTTTACATCAATGACCTTTGACCGAAAGATTTTGCGTGGTGTTCGACATCAACTCATGTATTCACACCACATGAATTGTACTGCAGTACCTTGATGGTAATTATCTTTATCGGTGATTCCTCTCGTGCCTTTTAATAGCTTACATCATTGGCTGGTAATTAGGCGATGTCTTTCCATGTTCGACATCAGAACATCTTTTGACATGGCTCAACTTGTACTTCGGGCGAAGATTGAACGAGTTTGAAGACCCCGGGTCTAGTTTCATCCATTCGGGCTGTGATATATATTTAGGAAAATAGAAACATCAAATGTACATCATAGCTGCATAGATAATCATCCAAACGAAGGGATGATGGCTCTACTAGAATCATCAGTCTGCCACACAGGGGATTGTCTGTCTCGTGTACATGAAAGTGAATTTATAAAGCTGAGCATGGGAATGCCCAACTTAGATAGATCATGAAAATATTATGAAGATAATGTATTGAATTGTATCTTATTACAAGTCACCTTCCAGTTCGAAAAACCTCGGATCCTCATGATAAAGCATTTCACCTGACATCAGAAGATTTACGACCTCATGCTTTAGGGGGCAACTATTATAGACATATTTGGGCACTGCAACCCCAATCACATATGTACATAAACCAAGGGCTTCTAAACCCCTAAAAGTGTTGTTTCATACCCTAAAGGAATAAGGTAAGCTAATTACAGCATTTCCCAGAAGTTCTCCCTGAAAAACTGCTCAGAGTTGGTCAAAACTAGACCATACAGGCTGCTCCATGATGAGGGTGCGATGCATCTCACCTGTTACACATGGGGGGTGCGAAGCATACTGAAAATCCCTTTTGTAGGGTGCGATGAGCAAGAGCAGACAAATGGAAAAAGCAGTTTGCTAGGTGGAAACTCAAAGAATCTTCTAGAAATTTCTCATATGACACTTGCCTCTCTGAATTCGCCGAGTGATGAGTAAGAGATCATGAAATCTCCAAGTGGAACCAAGAAATATCAGCGAAATGACAGCAGTCAAAATCCCAGAAGCTGACTCACTCTCCTGCAAACATCTATATATGGATCCCTCATCCTAGAGATCCAGGGGCTGGAATTTTGTAATTTGCAAGGAAGTGCTGTTGGTTTCTCTTTGAAGACATTGTTGGGTGATCTTGCTTTGTATGAGGTGAAGAGGGTTTTCATGCTGGGAGGATGATGCTGGATCAGACAGCTTGGTTGTAATCCTCTCTTCTACTACTATCAATAAGGCTATTTGAGTTTTCCTCCATATGCTTGTATATCTCTGAATCTTGTATTTGTATATGCACTTATATGGTTAATGTACATATGATCCTACATTGTTTATGGTTATAGATCTCTATGGTTTGATGGTATTTTGCTGCTTTGACTCTACAGGTGTTATTTGAAGCAGGACAAGTGAGAAAGGAGTGGCGAAAGCTCTATCAAGGGAGAGAGGAGACAAGCAAGGAGACTAGCGAAAGACTAAGGTTGGTACTCTCTGCTTCTCTCTCATCTATCTCTCATAAAGGAAAACACAAGTAACTTTAGTTTGTTTGTTTCTAAGATAGCTACCCGTCTTAGTGGGACTAACAGTGCTGAGTGGACACTAGTTCTCCCGATAATAGTCACATTCGCAGTCTCAATGGAAGAATTCACATTTTTAATGTCTATGCTCCATACCGTGATCGTGCCACTTTTTGGGATAATTTGATCGCGTTAGAGATACTGGACCTTACTTCTCTTATCATTACAGGGGATCTAAATTGTACAATTGGTTTGAACGAGGTATGGGGGTGTTCCAAAAGGGTGGATGTTTTGGATGATCATATCAAGGATATAATAGTGGACCACAATCTTGTTGACATTTGCCCCTCCACACTTATTCCAACCTAGGACAATGGGAGGTCAGGTGATGGATATATTGTAGAGTGATTGGATCGCTTTCTCCTGCATGAAAAGATCGTTGAGAGGCTTGGGATGGTCCATTCTGAAGTGGTAAGTAATCATATATCTGATCACCAGCCCATTGTGCTACACTGGAGAAGGGAGGATTATAGAGGCGAAATACCCTTTAAGTTCAATCAAGTATGGCTTAAGGACCCATATTTTAATTCTCTCATGCGTGATGTCCGGAATTGTGTCAGGGTTCGGTGCTCCTCCCCCATGCTACACATTCGGGACAAGCTGGGGGTCCTACAGATGGAGGTTAAGGCATGGGAGAAAAGAAAATGTCGGCAAATGAACAAAGAGATTTTTGCAATATCACAAGAACTTTTGGACATCCGCCCCCATTTAATTGGGCAGAATCTACTTGCAGACATCAGAAATCACATACAAGCCCTAGAACTCAAAAATAAACAATTTGTCCTTATCAAAGAGACTACTTGGCGATTAAAAAGTGGAGCCATTTGGATTTCGGAAGGGGACCAAAATACTAAATTTTTTCATAGATATGCAAACTTCAGGAGAAATATTAATTCCATTTGGGAGATTTCTAATGCGAATGACACCATGCCTCAGATGCTGTAAGACATTAGTCAATCCATAGTTCTCCACTTTTAGCAAGCATACAACCAAAGGGATTTGGTTTTCTCGGAGGACCAGATCTGGGGGGTCGAACATTTTCCTTCCATGTTCGATGAGGATGCAAATCTGGCTCTATATAAAGCTATATCAGAGGAGGAAATCCTGGGGGTGCTGAAAACATTCAAGGGGGATAAGAGTCTTGGCCCTGACATATGGACTGTGGAGCTCTTCACACAATTTTTTTATCTCATAAAATAGGACCTTGTTGACATGGTCGAGGAATTGCAGTTATGGGGTTTTATTCATCTGCACATAAACTCCACTTACATTGCACTTATCCTAAAGAGGACTCACTCTCTAACCTTCTCGTATTTCTGAACAATCTCTCTTTGTAATCTTGTTTACAAGATTATTTCTAAGACTATTTCAAATCGGATGAGGCACACCCTCTCCAAGTATATATCCCCGCAACAGTTCAGCTTTCTGCAAAACAGGAAGATTCATGATGCAGTGGAGATTGCCCAGGAGTGTATGCACTCGATTCACTCTAAAAAACTAAATTCTATTATCATGAAGGTGGAATTACAAAAGGCATTTGACTGTCTAGATTGGGGCTAGCTAAGGCTGGTTCTTCACAAAATTGGTATACAAGCCAGAGAAGCCGAATGGATTATGGCCTGTGTTACAAATGTCCACTATGTTGTTGTTATAAATGGTTATCCTTCAGAATTATTTAAGGCTGGGAGAGGTCTCAGATAGGGCTGCTCACTATCTCCTCTTTTATTCATTTTGGCTATGGATGGGCTGAGTCTCCATATTCAAAATGTTGTGGCAGAGGGCCAATTTCATGCTTTGCATCTTGGCAGGGACATTTATATCTCGCACAGTTTCTTCATTGATGATGTGCTCATCATGGGGATTCTCAACAGGTTTTCTTGGTTACATCTTTTTCATATTTTTGCTAAGTTTGGAAATGCATCTAGTTTAATTATGAACCTTCATAAATCAACTATATTTCACGTTAAATGTGACATGGAGGTTATTTATTATATACGAAGGTTATTCGAAGTGGCTTCTGATGCATTATCAGGGGGTATGAAATATATTAGATTCCATATCAAACCATGTAGTTACAAAGTCAATGACTGGATGTGGCTTGTGGATAGATTCTACAAAAAAAGATCTTGTTGGGAATTGAAATACCTTTCTATGAGGGGGACACATCACATTGACACAAGTAGTGACCATGCAGATGGGAGTCTACTAGGCACACTTATTCCATCTGCCTCTCTCCATCATTAAAAAACTTAATGGGATCATGGCTAAATTCATCTGGTCTCGTATGCAAAAAAAGAATAAATTCCACCTTACCAAGTTGGACCATCTCACCATGCCGAAGTGTTTGGGAGGTTGGGGTATTCTCAATCTGAGGAGATTCAGTTGTGCATTATTACTCAAATCATTGTGAGAGGGATTTTTGGGGATGGCACCTGGGGCATGATCATTAGACACAAATACATGAAGGACCTCGATTTTTTTATATGGCTGTGCAGGGGCTGTGTCGCAATCAAATCGGGCTCAACTATTTGGCTCAGTTTTTCAAAAGTCCACCATAGCTTTCTTATGCTAATTGCTTGGAAATTGGGCACTGGTCTTCACATTATCATCGATATGGATAAAATATTGCGTATTGAAGTTGTTGAGAGCCTACTTAATAGTCTCATGGCTTAAACAGTGGTGGCATCTTCTTCTGGCAACATGTCATATCAACATGGCAAGATAGATGTGCCATTTGGAAGCAAGCAAGGGATTTTGGATTGGATGTGCAGGTGGTGCAAGAATGGGATTGGTTTCGAACTTCTTTGCTGCTTGATGGAGTTTGTCACGATGCTGATAGGTATGGTCATGTAAAATGAAGGGGGTAATGTCACGGTGGCTGATACATATCTCACACTCTGTAGTATGGATACAAAACACTCAGAGGTATGTTGGTTCTTTAAATATTGGAAAATAAAAATCCCCATTAAGATCATTCTTTTCCTTTGGCTAGTTTTGAAAAATAAAAATCTAACGTGGGCAAATCTCCAGAAGAGGAATTGGTATGGGTCAGGGATATGTGTTCTTTGTAGGGATGCAGAGGAGAACAAACTCCACCTATTCTTAACATGTCTTGTGGTTGCTCAGTTTTGGCAAAACCTTGTTGGATATATTAACTTCCAATACATTCAGTTAAACTGTATTTTTGACTGCCTGAGATGGTGGAGCCAACAAAATACCTCTTGGTGCAATATCCCTCCTATACTCTTTTGGGAGATTTGGAGATGGAGAAATAATATCATTTTGAAAAATTTCAGAGAAAATGCATTTTAGGTGCTACAGTGCATTAAATAATTATACACTATTGGACAACAATCGGCCATTGGACCAAAAAAATTAGACAAAATCCACCTGGTCCGAGGATAGTCTATCCAACTGCCTACTTTGACAGAGCATCAAAAAGAAGCAAGTACAGATTTGGTTTCTTGATTCTTTATTGTCTAGACCAAGATTTTTGGGTACACTCGGGTGTTGGCAGCGGCATGAACATTAGGACAGAATCCATGGCATTATGGGGATTACTCTGATTTACTAAATATCTGAATATCCCTAAAATCTACATTTTTGGGGACTCTAAGATTATCATTGACTATGTCATGGGATAAGCAAAAATTTACCAACCCACACTTTAAGGTTGGCTGCAACAAATCACATATCTTTGGGCCACTCTAAAGGATTCAATGATTAAGCACATTGGAAGAGATTTTAACCAAATTGTGGATGGACTTTCGAAGAGAAGGCTACTGGACAAGCTGGATGGGATGCACATCGAGATCAAGATGGGGGACTACAACATGGACGTCGAGGTGCTTCCACTGCCAAGATAATTTCTCTTCTCCCTAGATTCATATTGCTACTGCTGGTGGATTATTATCACAACTTTTTTGGTTTTTTAAGACTCTTTTTCACCGTGATGTCTTTACATGTATATCTCTTTTCTATAGAACTTGCTTACGGAACTGAGGATCTATTAGACTATTCTGATATTTGAATATTCTGTAAATATGTTTAGAACACTATGCATATAGGTTTGATATCTGATAAATATGGCTTTACATGTTTCTGTCAAGTCGTTATGGACTCATATCAGTACCACTGAACTGCTAGCATATGTTTGTATCACATATGATGTTGTGTACTATTGTGGAATTTGAATATAATGCTTTTTTCATACTGAATAAAAAAAACAAAAACAAAAGAAAAAAAAACTGAGCAGTTATCGACATCAACTTCCTCTTTCCTTCTTCATCATAAGCAGTAGGTCCTACTCTAATTATCGTTCCTATAGAAGGTTTCTCCTTAGGACTTTAAGTGAGGAGCAACCCACCAACTATTTTCTCTATTGCTTACCCAACCTTAATTAATATTTGATCATTCAATGGCTTCAAATTCTTGATAAAATTTGTAACAAGAACCTCCACAATATCATCTTCCTTTACAAGAAGATGATTAAATCCAAAGAGTTCAATCTCAATGCGAACCCACTTGAAATACACAATATTTGCACCAAGCAGAACCTATGTCTTGCTAAAAGTTTTGGCATCGCCAAGAGCCACAACCTAGTCTCTCCCTTCGGGTCTTTTTTGAGTTGTCGTCTCCCCCTTTTGTTCGGTGGAGGGTAACAAGATACCACCTTGGGTTTTCTTTTCCGCTTGCCTAAGCTTAATCAAAACTTGGTCACCAAGGGGCTTCAATGTAAAAAACTTGGAAACCACAAAAATTGCAACCTTGACATAGAGTTTCTTGCAAGCAAAGCCTCTGAGAGAGACAAAGGAAAATGCCATAGACAACTTGCTAGGAAAGGCCAGTCTCATGTCCTCATAAGACTTCAAAGTGAGGCCCTGCCCATCTGAGAGGTCACCATTTCGACACCCATGAAAGCAAAAACGTTATGGAGCGAAACCTTCCTAAAGGGACTTAATTTTCTTTTTTTTCATTTCTTTTGTCTTAAAGTTTCATTATTGGTTTTGTTATATATGTGATTTTGTCTTAATTTCCTTTTATAATTGGTTTTGGTTTTTTTCTTAAATTTTTTATTTTGTTTTTAATATAAGTATTTTTGTCTTAACTTTTTTCCAATAAGACAATTAAAGTAATATTAAATTTTAATTTAAAATAATATAAATGAAAAAGTAATTATTTATGAGGAAAGATTTATTTTTTCTTATAAACCCCTTTCGTGCTAGAATGTTAGGTTTGTCAGAGTTCTGGTCTTTCGTGGCCATGTGAGTGTGAGGAGGAGAAAACAACAATGATAATTTCAATAGTTTATAAGGTGCCTGGATTTGGCCGTGTTTTAGGTGTAGAAAAGAGTGAGGAGCATCATTCTGACGTAAGTTAAAAAAGTAAAGAAAGCCATTTATTTGTGATAAATGTAGATCCATGAAAATCTTTTCCGGCTGTTATGGCCAGTTGATGACAACTGATGTTTAACCTTTGGTTTTGGAAAGTGACAGTTTTCCTGCATTGAGAAAATTAGGGCTTTTCTATGTTCTAGATTATAAACTGATGACATTAAGAAACATTTATCCTCATCTGTCATGATTTTTTCAGGAAAAACAGTAACGACGGATAACGCTATGTCATGTGAGTGTGAGCAGTTGTGGACAGCGATGAAAATTTGATGGCTTACAAGGTGCCTGCATTTGGCCGTGTTTATGGCGTAGAAAACAGCGAGGAGCGCCATCTGTGACGTAAGTTAATGAAAGTAACGAAAGGGCTTCCTAAGGTAATTACAAATCCATTGAAATTTTTACCAATAGGTGATGCCATTCAACGACAACTGATATTTGACCTTTGATTTTTTGCTTCGAATATTAAAATCGTAACGTGCTCTCCTCGTAAATTGAAAAATGTTACTCCTACAGTCGTTCCATGATTCTAGAGTATCATTTTTCCTAAATTCTACAGGGTGTATATCCATAGTCCTAATTATTACAAGATATTTTATAAGTAAGCACCTTCTATGAGAAAAGGGTTTCCGAGTTTTTAAATAAATCCTTTTAAAATTCATTAGAAGTTATAAGCATTGTGTACACGATTGGCAATCAATCGGATTTCCCTCATTATAAACTTAACCGTTACAGTGAATATTAGTTTTAGATTTTATATATATATATTTTGGTTAATTTGATTTATGAACTTGAATCTTGTGATTTATATCATATTTTATAATAGTTTAAAATCTAAATTTATTTTTAAGTAAAATGATAATTGGTTTTTTTCATTTAATTCATATAATTTTTTTAATCTCATGGTTATCATACTAATTTATAACCTAATAACTTCTAATTAAACTACCTCCCATAAACTAAATAAAAAATTATTTTAATAATTTGTAATTTTTATTTTAAATAAATAAAAACTAATCATTTAAAATAAAAATAATATATATAATTAAGTTCACTATAAAAATTAAATATTAATATGATTTTTTTAATTTTTATTTTACTTCTACTTTTTCAATTTTATTTTTTAGTTATATTTTTATGAAAAAAAGCAATGATATGTTTTTACTTAAATAAATATTCCTTTTTATTTTAATAGAATTAAGGTTTAAATCAAAATTAATTTTGTTAATTTTCTATGTACTATAGTGACCCATAATAGTAATAATGTAAATGAAAAAGTAGAAAATAAGGAATTATTATTTTTTTATATTCAAATTTAATATATTGATTTTTTCTTTTGTAAGCTAAGATTTTATTGCTTCGTCACAAAATTATAGAAATACTTAATATGCTATGTTTCTTTTGTTAGTTATTGGAAGCAAGACCAAAAACAAATAATTGTTTGTGAGTCCAAAATAAAGTTAGGAGTAGCATCATAACATTGAAAAAAATATGAGTTGCCCCATGTAGTAGTATATAAGCTAGTCTAGAGCATGAAAATAAGGTAACAAAAAGAATATAGTTGTCCCATATGTGAGAATAAATAGCCAAACAAACAATAATAGTAGGAGTAGGAAATTTAAACATCAATATACAATAGGAAGTACATAAACCTAATCGACAAGTTGATAAACAAGTGTCTAGGTCAATGGGATGGTATGCATCCTTGTAACGAGGCTTCGCTACTGGTCTTGGAGGAAATCCCATTTACATGTGATCAAGTCATCCTTCTACATACATCCACAACATGTCAAATTCATCCAACCTATTTAGAATATTGTTCTTGGGCTCTCGTTTGTCATCAAGAATTTTGCCACAAGCAACTTAATGTGCTAGTACAAGTCCACTATATAAAAAATAGTGATTTTATTTTCCCTTGGTATTCTTCATGTCAAGGATCTACGTTGCAAGGCCATCAATCACCTCAGAGTCAATATATCATGTCTCTTATTGAATGTTAGCCATAGCTTCATGTATCTATGAGTGTATCTATGAGGGGGAATATGGGCCTCATAATATTGTGTAGAGGCCTCAGATAAAAAATGAGCTCGTGCAACCCCCACATAGCCACTCCTCTATCAGCAAGATGACATTTGGATCTCCACGTGTCATGGTTGTCAAAGGAAGAGAGAAGTGAACAAGAAATATATTATATAGGGTTGAAGGGAAAACAAAATGTAAGAAGGTTAATTCCATCCCAGAAGATGAAGGTCAAGTTGGAGAGCACTGTGGATACTTCTATGCTCCTTGTCAATAGAGACAAAGGTGAGAGGAAATCTGAAGCAGAAAAACAAAGCAATGATCAAAGTAGGGAAGAATTGTAGCTAAAATTCATGGTCGGAAAAGGGAACAAATAGATGATGATTTCCTAAAAGAGAATAGAAAGCATTAGCATAACATAAGAGATGGAGACTACCTTGATGGATCTAGAGGCCACATGATAGAAATCATTGCAGAGTGACATGTAGGTTGGCAGGTGACTCCTTCGAGACACCATTTAATGCTACGTCTACCAGGGTAGCAAACTAGATGGGGCTATGGCCCAGGGAAGGAACACTACATAAAACATGTCATTGCATGCCCTCATGGGTCACCCCATCGGAGAATATTAATAAAAAAAAAAATGAATTAATAATTTTTATTTTAATATATATTGGAAATATTAAGAATATCGTCAAATTATTGGGTATTTCATTATCACCACAAGAATATTTTAAACAAAGTACAAGTTCCATCAATTTATATCACATTAAGAACCAAAAACTATTTTCATGTAATAGTAACATTGATTTACAACATACTCACTTAATTGACTTAGTTATGGGTACATCTTGGAGATGTGTTTCTAACACTTCTCTATAACGAAATATTTACATGAAGAATATTTTTGAACATAAGTCTTTATCTCCTCCCCTCCTAAACATAACATACCTCTCCTCCTAACTCCCAACATGAAAGCATGTTAAGGAACATATATTTTTGTATATTTACATGAAGATCATTATTGAATGTAAGTCTTTATCTCTTCCCCTCCTGAACATAATGTACCTCTCATCCTAACTCCCAACATGCTCCCAACATGAAACCATGTTAAGGAACATATATTTTTGTATAAAAACCATGTTTAACGAGGTAGCTATTTATTTTTATTTGAAATTATTTGATTAATATGATCTTACTATTTAAGAGAATTTTTTATTTATTAATTTTTAATTTTTAATTTTTATTTAATTTTTATTTATTTATTTATTTTTATTTATTATTTATTTATTTATTTAGGTTAAGCCTAGGCTAGGGCTAGCCCTAATATTGGATTGAATAATGATGTTCCCTCCAATCTAATGTATAAGATATTATAAGTAAAAGTAAGGTGGAAGGGAAATTTGAAGTAACTCGTTGGCGCAACATTGTATATGGGTAGTTGGATATGCTACACCAACTCTATATTGGTTATCATTTTCTTTCTACTTGCATGTCATAATTAAGAAAAAAAGAGTAGAGCATATGTCTCACCTTTGAGTTAGATTTTCTTCCATATTGAGTTTTCTAGGTCACATATCTTTTTCATTTATGGGGATGGTGCATTCATATTCTTGTTCTTTAATCTCAATTTCATTTATTTCCATAATTTTTGGCACTAAAATAGTAATATTAAATCCAAAATCTAAGATAACAAACTACATAATACAAATTTCAAATATTTAAGGAGTCATTGTAATTAATTGTTATAGTAAAATACCCATAATAGGTTATAGGTAATTAATAAAATCCTATATATTATATTTATTTTTTTATGATGATAATGTCTTAAAAATGTCAGATATTACATATACTTAAGTATCAATTTCAATTACCATTTACAATTGAATTATAATTTTCAAAAGACAATCATAAACATTTGGATAATCTATTTTGATCTTGAATATATGCATGGGTTTTTTCCTGGCCAATTTTTTTTATAAATCTAATATAAAAATAAGTAAATCTTAAAACTTTTTAGTATTTTTACAGCAAATTTCAAAACATTTTAGTATTTTTACAACAAATCTTGAAACTTTTAGTATTTTTACCATTCATAATTCTAAAGTTAAACCAAATACTTCTTAATCTATTCTTTTGAAATTAGAATATACTATATTATGTTCGAATTACATATGGTTTATCATTTAAATATTTAATTTACACAGGAAAATCTATGAAATTGAATAAGGATAGGCATATTGTATTGTTTGAATGAAATGTAACTGCCATAAATTAAAAAAAAACAAAAGAAAATTGAAATGAAATTTATGAAACTTAATTTATTTAAATGTAATAAAAAACATAAAGGTTGATTATATTAAATTTTATATTGTTACAAAATTTAAAATAAAATATTATAATAATAATATTAATTTGAAAAATAAAATAATAAATATTTTTCCTATTTTTAATTATTATAGATAATATAACATCATGGCATATATAAAATAATAATTTTATTTTATTTCTAATTTAATTATTTTAAAATATCATATATATTATAAAAACCCTAATAATATAAAATAATACTTTAATTTTTCATATCTATTAATAAAACCATAATAATCGTCTTACATTCATTTTCACTAAATTCAAATTCAAGGGGAAAAGTATTTTATATCACATTTAATTAATGAAACTTCAATCGTGACCACATCTTTCTTATTAAAATGTAGAGTTCCTTCTTAATTAATGATGATGTCGACCTGACTAAAGTTTTTCTAATGACCCCACTGTTCACCGACAAAATGAACCAATCTGGAAACAAAATACATTACTTAAACATAAAAAGTCCCTGTCTTTTCTGTATGAAAATACTAACCATGGAACTAACACTTTCCAATCAATATAATAAACAGGAGTGCATCTGGATTCTCACTTCGCCGACAAATCGAGAGTAATTTATGGTTTTCCAGGGACAAAGTTTTCACATACTCATGTATTATTAGCTATATCATATATAATTAAATATAGATAATGGTTTTTATTATGATTGTGGTTAGTTAAAAAATATTAGCTGGACACTTATATTTATGAGAGTTTTTATTTTAATCTTACATCTTATCGTTAAATTTTTTTTCTAAAATGAGAAATCTATGAAAAACATCATGAAATGAAGTATAGAAGTTGAAGAAGATATCTCATCCAAAGAATATTTCCATGTCCTAAAAGACTTGAATAGAGAAACAAGTATCTTAAAGAATGGTGTAAATTGAAGATAGGTGAATTAAAGATTAATGGAGAAATTAAGCTTGATTTAATTTCTCAATGACAAATTAATTCTATTACAAAAAATTATAAATCCTAGGAAACACAAGCATGCAGACAAGTTATCATGAAAGATTTCAATTAACAATGTAGTTTTAATGAATTGGCTTTGTAATCCCTCATTTATTTTCTATAACTAGGACCATAATTATACAATACAAATATTTTCTTCTTTAGAAAAGAACTATTTAGCATTATGATTTAAAAATAAAATAAAATAAATGACAATTAAAATTATAAGATTAAGTTATATAATTAGCATAATTTAAATGTGAAATTTTCACAGTATTAGATTCATTTATATAACCAGTGTAGATCCATCTATGAAGGGGTTAGAGGGATCAAATCTCTCCAGGTGAAATCTTTTCCTCAAGTTTTTCACTCAAAAAGAGGTTTAAAGATCGAACTTTAGGAAATATTTTCACCTTGAGAAATTAGGAAATATTTTCACCTTGAGAAATTTGATCTCTACACTTAGAGGGATCAAATCTCTGGAGGTGCAAACCTTTCATCAAGTTTTTCACTCAAAAAAGAGGTTTAAAGATTGAACTTTATCAAATGTTTTTTGATTCCTCTAGACCCTTGATAGATGTCAAGTTAAAGATGGATATAAGTTGGTTTACATAATAAATAATTATACAAAAATAAAGTAGAAATTCTCATACGTAAGGATTATAAATACATGAATCAAAATCATTATAATGAGATTTAATATTTTTTTTGAAAACTTTGTCTATACATTCATAAAAAACTAAGCCCTAGATCATTCACAAAATCTTTAAGGGAAGAAGTTCATACACTTTCATGAAAACACTATCATGCCTGAGGACAACAATACAAAGAGGTATTTTTGGTCTAAGATTTTTCTTTTATTTACACAAACCATTAGCAAAAGATTTAAATATAATTTAAAGAGAAAATAAAAAATAAAAAGAAAATAACTCTCAATTTTTTTCTTTAAAATTAAGAAATTATATTTATCAAATTTTTTCTTGACTTTTTTTTAAATACTTGGCCTATAAAACACATCGAAACAAAAATAAAGGCAATTTTTCTTAATTTTTTTTTTTAAACACTTTGCCTATAAGGCACTCTCAAACAAAAGCAAAGTCTAATTTGGTGTTTTGGAAGGGAATGTTTATCTTTACCAATAATACGCGTGAGATTAACAACTCAAGGTCCTAATCCTTGAATCACTTTGTGAATATTCTATATCAATATATAGCTCTCACATAAAATGATTCAAATTTTAAATTTGACACAACAAGTTGAGGCTTGGTTGCCTGTAAAAAAACTCTCATGCTCAAGGAAAACAATAATTATACAAAAGTAAAGCCTAATTTTTCAGATATAGGGACTAGAGAGACACAAATCAAAATCATTGAAACTGGTTTCCCATTTTTTTTCAACTTTTCCTACAAGACACTATGATACAAAAATAAAGCCTAATATTTCGGACATAAAGATTATAGATATATGAATAGAAATCATTGAAATTGGATAAAGAGAATATAAAATTAAAAATAAAAAAATTTCAAATCAAGAAATTATAATGGAAAATGTTTTATCAATTTTTTTTTTATTTTATTTTTTTTTTAACTTTGATTCTAACACATTGTCATGCTCACAAACAAAAATAATTAGACAAAATCAAAGTCCAATACTATAGATACATAACATTGTCATGCTCACAAACACAAATAATTACACAAAATCAAAGTCCAATACTATAGAAATAATTACACAAAATCAAAGTCCAATCCTATAGATACATAACATTGTCATGCTCACAAACACAAATAATTACACAAAATCAAAGTCCAATACTATAGATACATAAACGCATTGCCAAATAATTTTCTTATGTGATTCTTACCAAAAGACTTTGGTTAATAAACAAAGTCATTGAAATGCTATTCTTTTTTATGTGTGAGAAATTAATCCAAATTTTATGCTTTTAAATAGGCGACATTATGGGAAAAAATGATGGGTTATGAAAACTCAGTTAAAATGTTTACATGATAGTAAATTTATTATTTTATTTTAATGAAATCATTTAAATTTTTTATTCTATAGGTTATATTAAAGACTAATAGAAAAAACCATGGCTTGTGAAAATAATGACTCGAAATCTTTCACAAGGGTAAGTTAACTATTTTATCTTAATTAAATAATTTTATTTTTTATTCTATTTTATGATTATATTATTATTTGTCATCTTGTGTCTTGTTTTTTTATTTGATTTTTATGGAATTATATTGAGTCAAAATATTTTATTAATAATTATAATTATTAATTCTTCCCCGGATTCAGGTGCTAGTGGGAGGTCTAGCACGAGTCCCTAGAACAACAAGTGGTGGTCACCACATGACGTGAATCCTCCAACAAGTGGCATTCATGGCTCGTAACGCAACCTCCTAGCACTTGAAGTCCCCGTACAAAGCTCTCCCACTCGCTCGCTCCTGCACTAAAAAGACAAAAACTATGCTTGTTCTCTCCTACACGAATTTTTCTCCCCAGGTTATTCCCCCCTGACTCCCTCTGTCTCTTCCAATTCTAGATCAAAAACACTGCCTACTTCCACTCAATGATGAATCATGATAGGGGTATAGGTCGACGTCCTCATAGAGGCAGGGACCATGGAGGTCCCTCCACCACCTTTGATGAAGCTACTGTCGTAGTCATGTTCGATTATGGTATCCTTGAATCCATTAGGAGAGAGTTCCTCATCATGGATGAGGTCAAGATCTGTAGAGATTGTGTGACTCTTTGGGCCCTCCTGAACCTTCCCACCCGCTAGCTCAAGGAAATAGCTGAGGAGAAGTTGAACACCTCTTGTTGGATTGCTAAGCTCTTTACGTGAACAAAGTCACTCCTTCTCCTCCCTCAAGCACTTAGCCAAAATCCTCCACTTTGATTTTCCACCAAATATCATGTCCCCCTCTTCACATGCTCCCTCTCCCTCGTACTCCCCTCTAGTGGGCTCATCTTCTCCGCCTGTCGCTAGTGCTCCTACAACTCTTTTCTTGCCCGCCCGTGATCCTGTCCCTTCTATGGTTGATGAACCTCCCTCCTCCCCTCCACTCCCAAGTCCATATGACTGCTTCCTCCTTGAGGAACTCCCTGCAGACTTCGGCAATGTGCAGGGCCATGGAAACACTCAACTTCAGCTTGGCGACTATGTAGTTCCAATGCGGAAAATTCTAACCTTTTAGCTTCAAGACTAGTCACAGGTTAGTATTATTGGGTTGGTTTGGCTTAGTGGCAATCTTCCAACAATGGTATTTTGATTAGGTTGGTGAAGCTGTGTCACAGAGCCTCGAGAATCAATGATGTTTTTTGGCACCTCCTCAATTTTGGTCAACAATTGAAAGCCACAAAGATGCTAGGACTTTTGCTCACCATTTTGAAAATTGTCAGTGCATTTCTAAGACTCCTAAGCTTTGGTTTCACCTTCTTGGGGCAAAGCCTTCTAGCTCATTTTTGGTTTCCTCATACAAAGGAGGAGAATGCACTCATGGAAGTAAACTATGTATATTTTTTAAGCCTGTTAATATGACATAAATAGACTTGCCTACAAAAAATCATTATTTTTTAATTTAATTTAAATTAATCATGTTTATTATATTTAATTTTGTTTTGTTTTTATGTAATTTGACTTACTCAACATGTTAAAGATTACAACATCTCTTCCATACAAAGTTTTGACATTTCACTTTTTATTTTTTTTATATAATTTGATCAAATCAATATATTTAACAAAACATTACGAAAATTAATCCATACTAAACTAAAACCCCTCTTCGCACAATTAAATAAAAATATATTTTAAAGCACAAAAACAAAAAAATTATATTACACTGTCACACAAATTATATCATCTAATTCACACCGCGATAAAAACACTTCAAACATAAAATAGTAAAATCCTTAACCTAAACCTAAAAACATGAACTCTTTCCAGCGGGACCATGTTTACAATCGTCTCCCTGCATTTGATGGCCACATAAACCATCGATCAGCGTTTTTGATGCTTACTTCTGTGTACAGACAATCAGAAAAGACAACGGTTCCTACCAACGCATTCATTGATCCCAATGATTACCCTAAAAGATTAAGACATGGTATCAACTTTCTTTGTCCCGAGTGATGCTTCTTTCAGGGGATGGTGATAAATAACTACTTCTAAGGTAAAGGATCAATGGTTGTACAGGGTTAATTGGACTTAAATGGATTGAGATGCAACAATTAACACACGATTTCATTTTCAACTAAATTCAACCTACACTGTGGCAATGTTACAATTACTTGTTTCAAATTCACGTATATTTATATATGACCTCTCACAACGGTTAAGTCTCCCGTCTACCGTAGAATAACAATACATAATAATATTAACAAAATTGTATGAATCGTCGAATCCGACAACCCAACATCGAGTAATTCAGTGCAGACGCCAACCCCGCAGGATGAATGATCTTTGCGTTAAATTTATTCTCGACTTTTAAAAGCACTGGATACCCATTATATTCCTTTCACACTTAGGGCGCGTGACGGTGAGAAGAATCCAGAAGGGAAAGGAAAGCCACACACATCCACCTGAAATACCGGCCGTTTCGGTGTTTCTCAATAAAACCTAACCTCCTGACTCTCAACCTTCATTATATTCTTTACTTCCACCTTTGAAATAACGGCACCTATGAGTAAATTTCATTCCGTTATTTCCACAAGCAGAGGTCTAGATTACAGATTTCTTCCGCGGCCTTGCGAAAGAACTTGTTCGGCCGATTTGCGTGCATTGTAATTGAAATCCATCAACATTGTGATTCTCTAATGGGAAACTGTATGCGATCTGGATCCGTTAGGGTCTCTACAAATTTAACAGACGATGAGTTAATAATGGTGATGAGAATGGACGGAAAGATAATGGAATTCACAGCTCCGTTTCTCGTCAGCGATCTCACGGCGGCTTACCCACGGCATTCGCTCGTGCACTCCGGAGACCTGTGCCGCTGTCTTCCCCCGGACTACAAGTTGCTTCCCGGACAGCTTTATTGCCTACTGCCAATTCCTAATTCCCATTCTCAAGTTTGGAAGAATGATGATAGTGAAAAAGACGCCGTTTTATCAGAATCCAAAGGCACCGATAACAGCGGCTGTGACGGCAGAATAAAGAGAGGAAGGCAAGAGAACACCGCCCCTTCTTCGGGTAAGCCTGTGCAAAATGGCAGCAGTATTATTAGGGTTAAGATGGTAATATCGAAGCAAGAGCTGGAGGCCCTGCTTTCGGATCCTTCTACAAAGCATAAATCAATTGAACAGGCGTGGCTTCAGCTCCAGTCTAAGGTCCAGCACGTTAAAGAAGATTATGCTGCCAAAAGATGCGAGGGTTTATGGAGACCCTCGTTAGAGAGCATTCCAGAGATTAGTTAAGCATATACAATCCTTCCATCATGAAAAGATGCAGTTGCAGGCTATGAGAATATTTGTTGTTAATAAGAATACTTGCTATTAATACATATTTATTATTAACACTGCGGATGTTGTAATATACGTTAATCGATACGAAAGGAATTCCTCAGTGTGAAGTGTTTAGAGTTCAGTAATATTTTTTACAGCAGTTCAATGGTTGTGATCGTTACAATGCCTCTTTACCCTATTTTTTGATTAGGGGAGTCGGTGAGAGGACAATATATATAATTGAATAGCAGTTAAAGTTAGGTTTGTCAGAGTTCTAGTCCTAGCTGGCCATGTGATGTTGAGGAGTTGTCAAACGACAATTAAAAATTTGATGGTTGTTCATGAAGTTGCATTTATTTATAACTGATTTTAAATTGTAATTAATTTTTATGTAATACTTATAATTTCTAATTTCATATAATCACAAATTAATATATGTACACAATTCTTCTTTTTTCTATGTGGTTCTTGATTGGCGGAGATAATAGTGGTGATTGCTACATGCATGGAGTATTGTATCAAGCAGATATATCTGAAAGGATCTTAACCCAGAAGGTGCGGAGAGAATTCAATGGATGACATCTCAATATTAGAGATGTTTTTGATTACAAGGGATCAACCAACTAACTAACCATTAAGACTCATATATGTAGACAATTCACTATCATTAATACTCATTTGGAACTCATTCACTTTACTAAATTGATTTCAAATATATCTAAGCAATTTATTATCATTAGCACTAATTTAGAACACAATCACTTTATTAAATTATTTGTAAATTTTAGTATCTCTTTTAGATTTCAATCTATAACCTCTTATATGATCAATTATAAGGAAATACATATTCTTAATCATTAAATTTTCTCATACATGTAAAATAAAATAATACAAGTATATATATATATATATGAAAATGAAATATTTATTTCTAAAATATATTTATATTTAACTTTAATATAAAAAAAATTTCTATATAAAGATGAGATAGATTAATTAATTAAACTTATTTTAATATTCAAAACATATGATAGAAAATTTGAAAATATCTATAAATTAATTGATATTTTGTTGTGATAGAAAATATACATTTTATAAATTAAAAGTTACATTTATTTATAACTGATTGTAAATTGCAATTTATATTCTAGATCGATATTTCTACTTGAATTCTACCCCCTTCCAGTCCTAAACTTAGATCTTTTTGGGGCTGAATTAATTATATTTATTTATTTCAAATAAACAACATATATTAATATAGACAAATTTTCTGCTTTTTTATTTATTTTTATGTGATTCGTAGTTTCCACAAATCAATATTGGTACTTGCAACCTTAAAAGATCCTAATTCCGAAAGTGTAAGAAGACTTAAACGAGTGACCTCTTAATATCAATATCAGAGATGCTTTTAACTTAAAAAAAAAACTCAACCAACTCACTAACGCTCAACACTAATATATAAGCAATTCACTATCATTTATACTAATTTAAAACTCATTCACTTTAGTAAATTTATTTCAAATAACGATCCTATTAAAATATATATAAACAATTTATTATGACTAACACTAATTTAGAACACAGTCACTGTATTAAAATTATTTGTTCGTGGTAGGCGTTTCTATTTCAACACCGGGTAGATGTGTTCCTGTTGACTTTATTTTTTAATTTATACTAATTTAAAACTCATTCAGTTTAGTAAATTTATTTCAAATAACCATCCGATTAAAATATATCTAAACAATTTATTATCACTAACGCTAATGTAGAACACAGTCACTTTATTAAAATTATTTGTTCGTGGTGGCGTTTCTATTTCGACACCAGGTAGATGTGGCCACGTTGACTTTATTTTTTAATTTAATTGGACGGATGAGATGTTGACTTTATTTTTCAATTTAATTAGACGGATCAGATTCAAGCGGGGTGAATATACCTAGAATATGTGTAGTCTGAGTCTTACATCCACGGCTGTGGCATGAGGGCGAGCGAAGCGATGGTAAAAAAACAATATATTTAATTTTGCGGCAGTGAAATTTTGTTGGCAGCAGCGGCGGTGACACTAGTCGCTCATCTCGATGCGAAGGTAATGGGTTGAGGATTGTCTGTAATGAATTGTTGGTCGGAAAGTATCATTGATTCTGAGAGGTACACTTCATTCTGTTATGATTTTCAAGTATTCAACAGTTTTGACTCGCTATTAAGAAAATCCAATCACCATGAAGACGTGCCGATTGAATAGGGTTCCAGCATCGCTTGTACTTAGGAAAATGCACAATAGCAAAACACAATTGAAGCATAAAAATCTGAAGGAGGCTCTGTGGCCGGCAACCAATAGAAGAGAAAAGGACACGTAAACCTGAAGAGTAGTTTCTTGGCCGGGGAGCATTAGAAAGGAGGTAAGCGTTATTCAGGATGCATGTACGCTCATCAAAGATCATGAAACAGATTACCACTCCTTGAACAACGATAATTAAATAAATTATCACTTCTCCGGATGATGTCTACATGGAGCCAATTTGACGTTAGAATGGAACGTGTGTTGTTAGATGACAAGTTATAATTGGAACGTCATTTCTATATGGGTTTTTAAACAACTTATGATATTTAAATTTATTTTTTTAGATTTATTCTAATTTGAATTTTTTTTTTATAAAATAGTTAATATATTAAATATTTATAGAAATTTATTAATATTTTTTTTTTTTCTGAATTTAGACTAATTCTATTAAGCAAAAAATATTGTACAAGAGGATACATTCAAGAGAGACCGGAAACCGGCAACCGGAAATGATAGGACTATCAACCTCGGTTCCGGAGAAGGAGTTAAACAAACAAGGAGCTACAACAAGTCGCTGGGAGCCTAAAGAAGCATTGATTCCTACCCTGAAGGGGTAGAGGCCTCAACACGAAGCTTTTTCCCTTTCCTTTTTTTGACTTCAACCCAACCATTTTGGGGTGGATGAGCGATAACAACCTGAAGATTGGGGTCCTCCACAGGGGAGCCCTCCTTTTCTGAATCAGAGGAGGAGGACAAATGGACGCGTTTCTGAGCAGTGGCTTAGTCAGAGGAAGGCGCTAGACTATCGGTGGAAGGGATCACGAAAAAAGGGGCCTGATTCAATTCATCGCTATCTTCATCTTCAGAGCTGGAGGATTCAGAATCCACGACTGGAGGAGGAGAGCAAGGAGCCCATCGTTTGGACTTGGGCTTGGAGACGTTGGCCTTATTCTTTTTTGCCGGGCGAGATGGGCATGTATTCTGCAAATGCCCAGATTGGTGGCAATGGCGGCACCGAAAAGCAGTATTCTCGTAATCGAGTGTCTGGGTCCAGAGAAAGTCGTTTATCTTGAGATTGATTTGTTCTGGAAGTCCTTTGCTCAGGTCTAACTCCACACATACTCTTGCATATGAGTAGAGACCTTTGGATTCCTGCCATAAATCTCCCCTAATAAAGCTGCCCAAGGTGTCGCCTATAGCTCTAAAGACACGAGTACTCCATAGGTGGGCAGGTAAGTTTGGAAGCCTGATCCATACAGGTGTCTTGGTAATGACTGCAGTAGTTGGATCAAAATCTGGGAACCAAGGAGTCAAGAAGAGCCCTGCAGTTCCCATGAACCAAGGGCCCTCTGCTAAGGCCTTTTCATAATGCTTACTGTTATCAAATAGAACAATGAAGTAACCTTTTGAACAAAAAAAGATCTTACAATGATGTGTCCAGTTTGCATGGATCCATGCATAGAGATCCTGAGATCGCGGCCACAGTCCATTAAATCTGCAAATGATGGCTCTTTCTGCAAATTCTTGAAGTTGGGTTGCCAGATCTTCATGGATGAGTTCAGCAGAGGGAACTTCTTCAATCTTGTCCACCAAGAAGGCCTTAGATTTAAGGGCTTCCGGGGGTTTGGGGTTCTCAGAGTGAACTGCGTCTTTGTATGAGAAGGGCCGAGTAGAGGATGACTGTCCCGCAGCACCTCCTCTCAAACGAAGGGTTACCACCACAGAGTTGTTCCTGGAAATGCTGTAAGAAGAGAGGGGAAGAGGGTCTTCAAGTTGTTTACCTTGAAAGAGAAGTCGTTGAAGACTTGATGGGATCCCCATCCTAGAAATTTATTAATATTATTATAATAGATTTTCTAAATATAATTAAAAAAAATAATTAAATATTAAAAAGTATTTTTGGAAAGTACATTTTTAATGAAATATTTTTTCATTTTACATTTAAAATAACAATAAAATATCATCAATTTCATTTACAAATAGTAATTAATAATAGTTATTTCTATTGTCAAATAATAAATAAATTTGTAGTATCTTTAAAATTGTTATGGGAGAACCTTCCTCAGCTAAGGCTTTTTCGTATAAAGATGCAGTCCATGCCAAACAGACTGAAAGGACAGATCCACCAGTGCAGACTTCACCCAAGCCTTTTTTGGTTGACAAAGTGGAGGAGGTCCCCTCAGTTGAGACCTCCTACCCTGATCTTGAAGACGACACCCAGAAATTTGCTGAAAGGGCCATCATCTGCAGATTCAATGGGCTCTGGCCGCGCTCACAGGATCTTTATGACTGGATCAAGGACAACTGGACTGACCGTTGCAAGGTTTATTTCTGTGCAAAGGGATATTTTATAGTGCTGTTCGATGACCTCGAGCACTGCTACAACGCCCTAGATGAAGGCCCTTGGTTCATGGGTTCAGCTGGCCTTTTCCTAACTCCATGGTTTCCAGACTTTGACCCAGCTTCAGCAGTCATCACCAAAGCCCCGGTATGGATCAGACTTCCAAATCTCCCAGTTCACCTGTGGCGTACAGAAGTATACAGGCAAATAGGCAATGCCTTGGGTAGCTTTCTAATGGGAGATTACAAGAGAGAGCGGCAAGGTCTCTATACATATGCCAGAGTTTGTGTGGAGCTTGATTTAAGCAAGGGATTGCCAGAGTACATCAATCTCAAGATCAAGGACTTTGTCTGGACCCAGTTTCTAGAGTACGAAAACACTGCCTTCCGATGCCGCCATTGTCACCTAACAGGGCACCTGCATAACTCCTGCCCATCGCTGACAGCAAGAACGAAAAAGGGCCTCTTCGCACATTCTAAGCCCAAGCGTTGGGCTCCCTGTCCACCGCCGCCAGCTGGAAGTTCCAGCCCCCCAAGTAGGGAAAAGGAGGAAAGAGAGTCAGAACCAGATCAGACGCCTCAGCCGATGGAACCGCCCACGGACAATATGGGGCACACCCATGTCTCAGCAAGCTCCCAGAAACGTCCCCATGAGACTTCATCCTCTGAATCAGAGAAGGAGTCCCCGAAGATAGAGAACTCCAGTCTTCAAGTTGTTCTAGCCCATCCTCCCCATGATGGCTGGACAAAAGTTAACAAAAAGAAAGGGAAAAAACATTGTGGTGTAGTCACTGTCCCGCTGGGGTAATAGCCTGATAGTTAGTATTTGCTCTCGAATCTTCTGATGTAGCTGAGATTGTATCTTCCCTCCGAGACCGAGGTTGATGAATCCATCATTTCCGGTCTGTCGGTCTTTTGATTTTCCTGTAGCTCTGTGATTGTATCTTTCTTCCGGGACCGAGGTTGATGAATCCATCATTTCCGGTCTGACGGTCTTTTGCCTTTCCTGTCTGTACTATATTTTACTTAATAGATTTAGTCTTTACCGAGAAAAATAAAATAAAATTGTTATGGACATTTTAATTTTTGTTATTTTTAACCTTTTATTGTTATTATGGTTTAGAATTTATGAACTATTATAATTTTTTTTGTTAGGATTGATGAATTATTTTCTTCATTATTATTTAAAATAATTCATTATTATAATTTTAAATATTTGTATTTTTACTTATTATTATTTAAGATTTTAGTTATTTTATTTAAAAATTATTTTGTTTTTTAATTTTTATTTCATATTTTCATTAAAATAATAATAATAAGATAATTAAAATTAATGCAATTTAATATATTCTAAAACCTCATATGTCATGGAAAAAGACACTTTTAATTTACATAGTTTTATTATTATTAATTATTAATATTTATTCATAAAGATTGAATCAATTATTTTATTGTTAGAAAATATTTATTATTATTATTTAGTAGATTATGTTTATCAATCCCTTTGATTTATCAATCTCTTAGGTATAGTAATCTAAAGGTTCAAATTCTTAGGGTATAATATTATTCATAGGGTTTATAATATTAATCATATTGTTTAGTATAAATCTCCTTGGTTTAAAATCATGGTCAACTATGGTCCAATGTCATATTGTGAAAAAGATTTCATTACTATGAAAACCAATAATGGTCCACCATGGTCCAACGTCGCATTGTGACAAAGATTGTGTTGAATCTTTAAATAAACCATGGCCAATATGAAAATCAACCATGATTAATCATGGTTAGTCATGGTCAACCATGGTCATCCATGGTCCAATTTCACATTGTTACAAATATTGTTCTATATGAACATTAACCTTATTTAAACCATTGTCAACCATGGTCGACAATAGCCAATGATGGTCACACATCATCTTACCAACCATGGTCGAACGTCACATTTCGACAAAGATTGTCTCAATATGAAAATCAACCAGGGTCAATAACCATGGTCACATTGTGTCAGTCAACGATAGTCAACCATGGTCCAACATCGCATTGTGGCAAAGATTGGCTAAATATTAAAATCAATCATGGTCAAATATGGTCTATCATGGTCAATATGAAAGTCAACCATGGTCAATCATGGTCAGTCATAGTCAACCATGGTCCAACGTCACATTGTGACAAATGTTGTCTTAATATGAACATCAACCATATGTGAACCATGGTCAACCGTGGTTAATGATGGTCATCAATCATCAACCATTGTCAACCATGGTCGAACGTCGCATTTTGGAAAGGATTGTCTCAATATGAAAATCAAGCATGGTCAACGATGGTTAATCACAATGGTGACATTGTTTCAAAGATTGTCTCATGGTCCAATGTCACATCATGATAACCATGACGAACCTTGGTCCAACATCACATTCTAACAACTATTGGATCAATATGAAAAGAAACCACGGTCAAGCATCGTTAATCATGGTCAACCAAGGTCAACCAGGGTCCAATGTCGCATTGTGAGAAATATTCTCTCAATATGAAAATCGATCATGGTCAACCATGGTTAACAATTGTCCAACAATGCATTTTGAAAAAGACTGTCTCAATATGAAAATCAACCATTGTCAATCATGGTCAACCATGTTGTTTTAGGGTTTATAATATTTATCTTAGGGTTTATATAGCTTGGGTTTACAACATTAATCCCTTGGATTTATTAATCTAAGGGTTTATCAATCCCTTGGGTATAATATTAATGATAGGGTTTATAATCTTAAAATCAATCATGGTCAACCATGGTCTATCATGGTCAATCATGGTCAAAATGAAAATCAACCATGTTAAGTCATGGTCAAGCATGGTCCAATGTCAAATTGTGACAAATATTGTGTCAATATGAACATCAACCTTATGTGAACCATATTCAACCCTGGTCAGCCATGGTCAATGATGGTTAACCATCATCAACCATGGTTTACCATGGTCCAACATCACATTTTGACAAAGATTGTCTCAATATGAAAATCAACGATGGTTCATCCATGGCCAATAACCATGTTCACATTGTGTCAGTCAATCATGGTCAACCATGGGTCAACGTCACATGGTGATAAATGTTGTCTCAATATGAACATCAATTATATGTAAACCATGGTCAACCATGGTCATTGGTGGTAAACCATCATCAACCATTATCAACCATGGTTAAACGTCGCATGGTCATATTGTGCCGAAAATTGTCTCATTGTCCAACATCACATTGTGACAACCATGGTCAACCTTGGTCCAAGGTCACATTCTGACAATGATTTTCTCAATATGAAAATCAACCATGGTCAACCATCGTTAATCATCATTAATCATGGTCAACCAGGGTCCAATGTGACATTCTGATAACTATTCACTCAATATGAAAATTGATCGTGGCCAACCATTGTCCAACAATGCATTGTGACAAAGATTTAATCAATATGAAAATCAACCATGGTTATCCATTTTTAACCTTGCTTATTTTATGGTTTATAATATTTATCTTAGGGTTTATATAGGTTGGGTTTACAATATTAATCCCTTGGATTTATTAATGCCCTGAGTTTATAATATCAATTCCTCAGGTTTATTAATTTAACATTTCATATAGCTAGGGTTTAATATAAATCTCTTGGGTTTACGATACATTGGGTTTATAATATAAATCCATTGTGTTTATTAATCCCTTGGGTTTATTTCCCTTAGTTTTATAATAATGCCAATATGGGTTTGTGACAAAGATTTTCTCAATGTGGAAAGAAATCATTGTCAACCATGGCCAACTAAGGTCAATCATGGCCAACCATGGTCAATCATGGTCGACATTCCTCAAGCATGGTTAACCATGGTCACTTATGGTCTCCCATGGTCCTATGCCACATTATGACAAAGATTATCTCAATATGAATATCAACTATGGGCAAATATGGTCAGTCATGGTCAACCATGGTTAATAACCATGCTCACATAATGATAAAGATTGTAACATGGTCTGACATCACATTTCGAGAACCATGGTGAACTATGGTCAACCATGGTCCATTGTTGCATTGTGACAAAGATTATCTCAATATGAAAATCAACCATGGTCAACCATAGCCAACCATTGTCCAACCTCATATTATGCCAAAGGTGTCTTAGTATGAAAATCAATCATGGTCAATCATCATCCAATGTTGCATTGTGATAAAGATTGTATCAATATGAAAATAAACTGTAGTCAACCATGTTTATTTTAGGGTTTACAATATTTATCTTAGGGATTATATACCTTTGGTTTATAATATTTATCCCTTAATATTATTCCCTTGAGTTTATAATCCCTTGGATTTTTAGCATTAATCTGTTGGGTTTATTATTCCATTGGGTTTGTAATTCCTTGGGGTTTTAGAATTAATTCCTTGGATTCATAATATAAATCCCTTAGGTTTATCAATCATGTTCAACCATGGTCCAACGTCACATTGCGACAAATATTTTCTCACTATGAAAAGAAGTCAATGTCACTTTGTGACAAGGTTTGTCTCAGTATGAAAATCAACCATGGTAAACCATGTTCCAACATGGCATTGTGTCAAATATTGTCTCATTATGGAAATCAACCATGGTCAATAATGGTCAATGATGGTCCAATAACGCATTGTGACAAACATTGTCTCAATATGAAAATCAACCATGGTTAACCATTGTTCAACATCACATTGTGCCAAATGTTGTCTCGATAAGAAAATAAATCATAGTCAACCATATTCCAACGTCGCATTGTGACAAATATTGAGTCAATATTAAAATCAACCGTGGTCAACCATGGCTAACCATATTTATTTTAGGGTTTATATACTTTGGGTTTATAATATTTATCCCTTGGGTTCAATATTATTCCCCTGAGGTTATAATCCCTTAGGTTTTTAGTCTTAATCCCTTGGGTTTATATTAATTATCTTAGGGTTTATATACCTTGGATTTATAATATTAATCCCTTGGGTTTAATATTATTCCCTTGGGTTTATAATACATTGGGGTTTTAGAATTAATCCATTGGGTTTATAAGATCAACCCCTTGGGTTTATCAATCTAAGGGTTCATATCCATTCGGTTTGTCAATCCATTGGTCCAACATCACATTCTGACAACCATGGTTGTCCATGGTAAACCATGCTTCAAAGTTGTATTGTGACAAATATTGTCTCAATATAAAAATCAACCATGACGAACCATTCTCCAACAACGCATTGTACCAAAGGTTGTCTCAATATGAAAAGCGATCATGGTCAACCATCACCTGCTGTTACATTGTGAGAAAGATTGTGTCAATATGAAAATCACTGGTGGTCATCCATGTTTATTTTAGGGTTTATAATATTTATGTTTGGGTTTATATATCTTGGGTTTATAATATTTATCCCTTGGGTTCAATATTATTCCCTTGGGTTTATAATATTTATCTTAGGGTTTATATACCTTGGGTTTATAATATTAATCCCTTGGGTTTTTAATACCTTAGGGTTTTAGAATTAATCCCTTCGGTTTACAATATCTATCCCTTGTGTTTATCAATCCAAGGGTTCATATTCCTACGGTATAATATTATTCATAAGATTTATAATATTAATCCTATGGTTTAATATAAATCCCTTAGGTTTATAATCATGGTCAACCATGCACAACCATGGTCAACCATTGTCAAATGCCACATTGTGAGAAAAGTAATCTCTATATGAAAATCAATTATGGTATAACATGGTCAACCATATTTGTTTTAGGATTTATATACCTTCGGTTTATAATATTTGTCCATTGGCTTTAATATTATTCCCTTGGGATTTTAGTATTAATCCCTTGGGTCTATAATATCAATCCCTTCAGTTTCTTAATCTATGCGTTCATATTCCTAGGGTATAATATTACTCAAAGGGTTTATCATATTAATCTTTTGGTTTATAATCATGGTCAACCATGGTCCAACATCACATTTTTACAAATATTTTCTCAATATGAAAATCAACTAGGGTCCTACATCGCGTTGTTACAAGGATTGTCTCCATATGAAAATCAGTCATGGTCAACCATGGACCAATGTCGCATTGTAACAAAGGTTGTCTCAATATGATAATCAATCATGATCAACCATGATTTTTTTAGTGTTTATAATATTTATCTTAGGGTTTATATACCTTGATCCCTTGGTTATAATATTATTTCATTAGGTTTATAAACCCTTGGGTTTTTAGTATAAATCCGTTGGGTTTATTATTTCCTTGGGTTTTTAATATCAATCCTTTGGGTTTATTAATCTTAGACGTAGGGTATCCCTTGATCGTTCTAAGGTTTATAATATTTATCTGATAGTTTATATACCTTGATCCCTTAGGTTTAATATTATTGATCCCTTAATCCCTTGGGTTTAATATTATTTCCTTGGGTTTATAATCCCAAGGTTTTAATATAAATCGCTTAGGCTTATTATTTCCTTAGGTTTATAATATCAATCCATTGGGTTTATTAATCTAAGGGTTCATATTCGTAGAGTATAATGTTATTCATAAGGGTTTTAATATTATTATTTAAGAATAATTAATATAAATGATAGAAAACAATATTTATATTAATAAATAAATAAAAACAATAATTATATTAATAAAACAATATTAATAAATAATAATAATAATAATTTTATTATTATTATTATTTATAAACTAATTATTAATAATTAATAAATTGACTATTAATAATTAATGAATTACTTATTTACTAATTTAATTAATAATTAAATTAATTATTTAAAGCAGCCTAGATCCATCTTAACACCGGATCTATCAAGTGCCGAGAGGGATCAAATCTCTCGAAGTGCAAACCGATTTTTTGAGTGCAAAAATTGAGGAAAGATTTTCACCTAGAGAGATTTGATCCCTCTCGACGCTTGATAGATTCGGCGTTAAGATGGATCCAGGTTGGTTTCAGTGGTGTGCGATCATACAAAATTTGCTGAACATCTAATTATTTTGATCATTTAAAATATGCTAAATATGTCTAAGATTAATTTGGTCAATTTAATTTAAAATTTGCTTAGTTGGTTGATTTTGTTGAGATGAGAGAGACTGTTAGTAACTTGAATGATGCAATACAAATTTTGAGTGCAAAGTGTCAATGTAACAATTTTGATAGATAGAAAATGTGAATACTAAGAATTTAGTCAATTACAAACAATCTTCATTGCAATCAATCTGAAACTATTTTCTTCCATTGTTCCTATTGTCATACCTATTACTTTTTCCATTTTCTCATATCGATCATATGGAAAGAGTAGTTGGAATCATAGACCATTCAAATATTTAACTCTAGCTATTGTAGTAAACAACATACCTGTCTCCGTTCCTCTCCAATCTTAATAGTAGTTTTTTCGAAATTCAATCATTGTGACTTATGGAGGGTTAAACCCCAAATAATTTACAATGGTAGTTATTTTCTATTACCTTGTTTGAATGCAAAGTAATTAACAATGTTAAATGATGGAAAATGGGAATAATAAGAATGTACCCAATTATAAATAGTTTATAGTTTCAAGAAGAAAACATTTGGGGTATGCAAACATTTTATTTAGGATGAAAATTCAAGTATTTTATTTATGGTTGAATAATTTTTATGTGCTTACACTAAGAGAGGGTGTGTATGTTTTTGGGGTGAGAAGGAGAGAAAAGGGAAGATAGAGATATATATGGGGGGAGAGGGAAGAAGAGAGAGGCAAAGACATGGAGGGAGGAAGAGATATAGATATGAAGAGAGAAATGTTAGAGAGAGAGAGAAGGGGAAGAGAGAGAGGGAGGGGAAAGGAAGGGAGGGAGAGAGAGATAGATAGATATGGAGAGAAAGTGTGTATGTTTAGGGGATGAGATATAGAGATAAAGAAGGAGAGACAATGAGAGATAGAGATATAGATGGAAGAGGTAGAGATGTGCTTACACTGAAATAAATGCACACTATTAACCTAATTGCATTGAAATTAATGCACATCATACATCTTATTGCACAAAATTAGAAATTAACGTCTACACTAAAATCAATTTATCTATTGCAAACAATCAAATATGATTAGAAATTAACATCTATACTGAAACCAATGCATCTAGTGCAAGTAATCAAATAGGATTAGAAATCAATATCTACACTGAAACCAATGCATCTAATGCAAGCAATCAAACATGAGTAGAAATCAACATGTACAATGAAATCATTGCATCTAGTGTAAGGTATTAAATATGATTAGAAATTAACATATAAACTGAAATAAATGCATCTATTGCAAACGATAAAATAGGATTAGAAATCAATATCTACACTAAAACCAATCATCGTGTGCAAGTAATCAAATAGGAATAGAAATCAACATCGACACTGAAATCAATGCATCTAGTGTAAGGCATTAAATAGAGTTATAAATCGACATCTACACTGAAATCAATGCACATAGTGCATGTGATCAAATAGGATTATAAATCAACAACCACATCGAAAATCTTAAATATTCATGACTTTCTAGATCTAACTTCTAGGTTTGTATTTGTCTCTGTGAGACTCTTTCTTCTTCCCTCTCTCTCCACCTTGCATTATGTGTCTACCTCCCTCCCCCTCTCCTTCTCTCTCTTCCCCTCCCTCTCTCTTGTCTCATTCTATCTACCTCTCCCTAACTTTCTCTATCTTTCTCTTCTTTGCTCTCTCCCGCTGCTATCTATATTTATACCTCCCTCCATCTCTCTTTATTTGTCTCTCTATCTAAACCCCCTAAACATATGTCATGCTCTCTCTCTCTCCCCCCATATCTATCTATCTACATATCTATCTATCTAAATATCTATCACTCCCTCTTCCTTTCCCTTTTTATCTCTTCCCTTTCTCTCTCTTTCTCTCTCTCTCTCTCCCCCTTATATCCCTATTCCACCCTCCCTCTCTTTGCCTCTCTCTTCTACCTCCTCCCCCGCCCCATCTATATCTCTATCTCCCCTTGTATTTCCTTCTCACCCACAAATGTACACACTCTCTCTCCATATTTATCTATCTCTCTCTCCCTCCCTCATGCTCTCCCTCTCTCTCTCCCTCCCTCTTCCTCTCCCTCTCTCTCTCTCCACCTCTCTCTCTCTCTCTCTCTCTCTCTCTCTCTCTCTCTCTCTCTCTCTCTCTCTCCTCACTAACTCTCCATCTCTCCCTTGTCACTCCCTCTCCAGATTTCTCTCTCTATGTCTTTCTTCCCCTTCCAACTCCATCTCTCTCTCCCCGTCTCTCTCTTCTCTCTTTTTCCTTCCTCTCTCTCCCCTTCTCTCCCACCTCCCTTCGTCTCTCCCCCATCATACACACACTCTCTCTACACCCTCCAACTCTGTCACTATCTCCCTCCCTCTCTCCTTCTCTCTCTCCTCCTCTCTCCCCCCTCCATATCTATGTCTCCCTGTCTCTCTCTTCCCCTTCTTTCCCTATCTTTATCCTCTCCTTTTCTCTCTCTTCCCTCATCTCCTCTCTCCCTCATTCCATCTTCATCTCTCCCTTGTCACTCCCTCTCTTTCCCCCTCCAAATCCATCTCTCTCCCTCCCTCTCTCCCCCTCCTCTCTCTCTTCGTTTCTCTCTCACTGTGTCTCTCACCTCTATGTCTCTCTCCCAGACTCTATTCCCCCTTCCATCTCACTCTCTTTCTTAAATATGATCCCATTGTATTGTATTTAAGAAAGTATCTAAATTAATAAAAAACATAATTCGTTGTAAAATATTAAACCTATATTTTGGATCAATCATGTTAAAGAAAATACAATAATAAAAAAATTAAAAGAATCACACACTATCTTTCTTCCTCTACCAAATTGTTAATCACTTTTCTTTCTGATTGCTTGGATCCTTGGTTAAGATGCATCTATCCTAGTTATTTATAATATTATTTATATTATATAAAGTTCACATATGTATATATTAAAGTATTCTCATTACTAAATTTATTAAAACCTCCATTTAATCTCTATGAAGATATTGTTAGTAGTCGTGAGGATGGATGGTTTAAATATGATTCAAGTGTAATTATAACCTTTTTCCTCTTAGATTTAATTAAAAAAAATGTTATAAAATGTTATAAAATAAAATAAAATTAAAATATTTTTATTTTGAAATAAGTTATTGTTTTTGGGCATGTGGTATTGATAAGTCATGGTATTGGCCCATGGTATTCTGACAATAAAAGCCTATATCCATAACATAATAATGAAATGTCTAGATGGCCTATGGTATTGAAAAACCATGGTAGTAGCCCATGGTATTATAATTTTCTTCCCTCATCTCCCTCTCTATCTTTCTCTTATGGGTATTGGCCCATGGTATTGTAAAAAAACCTACTTAGAAGTTAATAATATCCATGGTAAATATTCATGATTAAAAATCCTGTCATATTGTAAATATTAAGTTTCTATCCCTTATTAATTAAATTTACAGATCGAACTCATCTATGTTAATTGTTACAAATATATTGATTACATAAAATATAAGATTACAATATTATATGTTACCCAATATTTATAACCGCCCCCACCTAATAAATAGTGGGCAGGGGTGGGGAGAAATACTAATTAAAATGTAATATTTTTAAATTTTACCTAATATTTAGGTCACAAACCACCCTAAATATTACATTCTACTCAATATTTCCCCTCACTCCTATTAATTTTGTTGAGCACCTTCCATTATATTGAGTTTACCTTCCTACAACTGAAAACTGAATGCAACGAAACATAATTTTACCTGATTACAGAAATGCCACAAAGTTTACCTCATTATTATTACAGGATATGCCCAATTGAATCCTCTTCCTTTACCTAATTTTCTTTGTTATTCAATGAATAAGCTAATCGATCTCTTTTTACGTATTTTTTTTTATGTTAATTAATTTTTTATTTTATTTTATATTTTGAAGTAACATATTTTTTTTTATGTTAATTAATTTTTTATTTTATTTTTTATTTTAAAGTAACATTACACATATCTTCAGTATATACAATATATATTAACTGACACATATCTGCATATACAATATATATTAGCTGACACATATATTTTTTTTAATGTAACGTTACGTTACAACATCTCCCTCATATTTTTTTAATATTTTTTTTTAATGTAACATACAATATATATTAACTAACACATATATAATAACGTTACATATATATTCCACACATACAATATATATTAGCCGACACATATATTTTTTTAATAATTTTTAAAATGTAACGTTACGTTATGTGACAACATCTCCCTCATATTTTTTTAATATTTTTTTTTAATGTGAGGTTACGTTACGTGACAAAATCTCCCTCATATTTTTTTAATATTTTTTAATGTAATGTTACTGACAACATATACCTCATATACTGAGTTGTAGAGTGCCTCTCGCCACAATAATAAACCATAGCTATATTAATAAATATAACTAACAATATTTAACATATTAATTTAATATTAATATATTAATTTACTAGGTTAGATTTATAATATAATATATATTGAATATTTATAATACATTATATATTAAGTTGAGGCTTATGGCTTATATGAACCATATTTATTAATGTGGTTGTGCTAGTAAATAAATGTTAAAAATATATGTTATCACATCCAAAAATTTCCATGTCTTTTTTGAGAAGTCTCAAAGTAAAAACATGAACCATGTATTATTTTGTGATAATTATTTTAATATTTTATTTATTTTGAATGATATAATATTATTTAAAAATATTCCGATTAATGGAGTTATCTCGTTAGTTGACCAATACGCTTATACATCTCATCATCTATATTTTTTTAATTAATTTGATATAACTAATATTTATATATACTTTATATATAAATGAAAATATAATTATATAATTATAAAATTAAAATTTATCAAAATAATCCAATTTAATAATTTATATTAAATAAAAGTAAAAATTTGGTTTTAAGATATTTAGTTTTATAAATTTTGTATAAAATACTATAATCTAAATCACTTTAAAAACCAGTAAATAAAATATTAAATATATTGTATCAAAATGCTTATCATTCAAATGGAGTTTTTGAGGTGAAATCTTGATTTATATTATTTAAAATGGTTTTTGGACTGTTTATATGGATTCAACACCCTAAAAAATTCCTAGGGCACTTTGATTGCACAGGGGTTATCTATCAAGCTTGTGATTTCAATAAATTACTGTAGAGTTTTATAGAAATTAGACTGGAAAACCCCACCCGAAAAACTTCCAAAAACAAATTCACATCAAATCAAATAGTTCAACACAAATGCAAACATTGTGCCATAAAAAATATGAACCTCGCCCTTAAATTTAATATCAACTTTCAAAAGTGCTGGATTACGATTATTTTCCTTCCACAGTTGGAGAACGTAATGGTGAGGAAAACTGGAAATCAAAGGAAAGTGACACACATGCACCTAAAATGTCAGTTGTTTCAATTAAATCCCATAGCTCTTCACTCCACATTACATTTTTTCCTTCATTTTCACCTTTGAAATAATGCAACATCTCGCCAAATCTCATTGTCTCACTTCCACCTGCAGAGGCCATATAATACACATTTCATTTGTGACTTTGCGAACGTATTTGTTCTGCTGAATGGCATATATTGTCTGAGAAATCAATCACGATTAGCATTGATTAATGGGAAACTATATGCGATATCAATCCTGTAGGGTTTATGCATAATTAACAAGCGATGAGTTAATAATGGTGATAAGAATGGCTGGAAAGATAGTGGAATTCACGGCTCTGTTTATTATTAGAGATCTCACGACATCGTACCCACAACATTCTCTTGTTAAAATTCAATAAAGGAATCTCTATTACATTAATTAAATATGATATTACATATACAAGAATATTGTCTCAAGATAGGGAAACTATCTTGGACAGACAATTAGTTGGTTGAGAGAATATATCAACCACACACCAAACTAGGGAAACCACTCCTATAGAATAGGAACAAACTCTTTACATAGAAAGTCACAACTGAGACAAGTAGGATTTAATATTCCAACACACCCCCTTAATGAGTATTTGTCTCGATATCAATCTGCAAAGTCTAGTTGTGGTCAAACATAAAAGAATATGTTGATGTCCATATAAAGAAGCACCCATCCACCAGAATGCATGGGTGCCAACCGTTGCAACCGCTAGTCTTGTAGGATGTCCTTATAATTGCATACATGTACCTGTACCTATAATCCCCCTCCAATATCATCATCAGTTTTATCAGATTACCCATAACCATGCTTTGGGTTTTATCAGATCACCCTCAACCATGCCACCAAGGCTCAACACAACCACAAAGGCTCAACTCAGCCACGAAGGCACTCCAACCACTGTAGACCACAAACCTACCACTAGGTCACTCCAACCACTCTAGGCTACAAACCTGCCACTAGGGCACTCTAGCCACTAAGGCTCACCAAAGACCCAACTTAGCCAGGCCAAGGATTTTCTTGGCTAACCCTAAATCATGCCAACAGGAATATCTGTCCCACTTCACTCTTACATGTGGTTTCTGGCTTACCACAAACCGACACTGCAAATGAAAAGTAGTTTTTAGATTACTGCAAACTGTATGGGGGTACATATGCCTCATTAGGCTTATATTACACACTCCAACTCTTGGAGTTACTAGGTACATACATTACAAAGATCACTACAAAACATCCTAGACTTGCTTGCTAATGTATGTGACATATATTACGAGTCTATTTTATTTCAACACACAATATTTTACCTTGTTTTTCCATCTATTACTGCTTCAACCAACTAATATCCATTGTCACAATCAACTTCTTCTAAAATCATATCCAAGCTCGGTCTCTTCATCTTGAATCTTTCCAACTTCAATTCGTTGTTGTTAGAGTCATCAATTCTAGAAAATAGCATTTACATGTTAAGTGATCAGGCGATGAGCCTCATAAATGGGTAATTATATGGGCTCATTTTACCTCCTAACCTAGTCAAATCAACCATTCTCTTAGCTTATTGTATGATTTTCTGATTATATTTATTCTTAGAGAGTGAGTTCAGTTAGTTAAGATGCCATGTGGTCTAATATGTGTTTAATGCAGATTATTGATGAATTTTGTGGTCAAAGTCAAGGATCTAGTGGAAAAATGGAAGAAATAACTCAAAGTGGACAAAGGAGAGGACTTATAGGAGGGAATCCCCCTCATTTATTAATCCTCACTTCAAATTCCCCTTCATTCAGCTTGGAGTACAAACAACCAAGTCATGCATTAGCAGGCAACCGAGCAAGTGGAGGATAACTAATGATTATCTTGAGTTTTGGGAGCCAAGCCTGCCTGATTTTGAGGAAGCTGTTGGTAGCCTCATTTGTATAAGTAGAGAGTCCTAGGGCCTCAGTAGCGTTGGATTTTTGTTGGATTTTTGCTACAATATTGCTTATGTAAACTCTACTCAACTTCGAGCTTATTATCTTGATAGTTCATGTAATCTTATTATTGTTTTGAGAATAAAGATGGAATCCTTTTTGTGTTAGCACTAAGTTACCTTAGAGGGCTGAAGCTCTTGGGTTAGGGCCCAATCCAAGCAGCCAAGCTCCTCTTTACTTGTATTTGTATGTTTCATTTTAGTTTGTAGAATAGGTTGCTGTTAGATGTATTTCTTTTATGGTTGAGAACAGGTTGGTTCTGATGATTGATTAGTTTGCTTCCATTTGTGTTTTCTATAGTAGGTTAAGCAATGATAAAAAGAAGATTTGAAAGGCTAGAAACAGTGCCTTGGCCTCTCTTCCTCCCTTTGGGACCATGATTTGAGGCAAAGACCTTCTTGCTGCCCCAAAAACACAGATTTTCCTCATTCATAGGATTTCTAGTGTTTGTAGCTTCTTAGTTGGTTCATAGTCTAGTTTAGCTTTGCTTCTGAACTTCTTCATCATGCTCATTTCCTTATTTTCAACAGTCTTCTTTCATGCTTTATTTTCCTGCAATGGTTATCAGCATTTCCTTTCATAGATCATAGTTTACTTGATGCAAAAGCTCTTTTTTTTAGATACATTTATTTCCTTGCTTGCTCAATCTCATTTGTTGAATGTCAATTGTTTATGTAGTATATATCTTCTAGCAGTAGGCCAGCCTCTCAGCCATTCCATTCTCCATCTGATCCATGCCCTACAGGTCACCCAACTATCCCCTCAATTCTGCCTTAGTTTTCTGCATTTTCCATAGAATTTCTTCCTCTCTTCTTGAGCAAATCCAATCATCTTTCTCTCTCCTAATGATTCTTGGTAGACCCTAGGCACCCTAACACCTTATTCCAACCTTCATCCACCTCTTGCACCCACTCTCACACCCTCAAAATAGTGAAAACTGCTCTCGGGCTCCTCCTATACGCCTCCTGTAGAACATTGTTTTTCGTCTTGTAGATTTCCTGTGTCCTCCTGTAGATTTTCTTGTAGGCTTTCTTTTGAAGGCCGAGTGTGGGAGAAGCCTCTAGAAGGCCACCTGAGACCTCCTAGGACTCATCCACAACATCCTACATCCTCTCAAGTCCCAAAACCGCCCTCCATCGCCACCTATTCGCTGCCACATTCACAAAAAAATGAATTACATGCATGACACATTCACATAAAAATACATAAAAATCCAAAAAGATGCTTTTTGCTCATTTAATTCCAGAAATAGCTTAGGTAGATATTGTTTACTTCCTTGAGTAGGTAATGCCATTCTTTTCATGGTTTTCATAGTGCTTTCTGCAAAAGTAGGATTAGTGGTTAACTAGGATTTCCTTGGTTTGCTTTACATTTCAGTCTTCCTTTCTACAAGTAGAATAACATCAGTAGAGTAATCTCTCTTTTTCCTTTCATCACATATAGGGCTTCTTCTGGAATCCATATAAGTTGGCTTGATCTCCTAGTGATCTTGCACCGACTGACTAAGTGACAACCTATAGTAAGAATTATTACTTGTGCATATAGCACCATCGCTTCCAAGTTTGTTACGAACTACCAGGTTGATAAGAGTAAAGTAGGCAGCCCAGAAGTTACAACATTATTGCTGCAATATTGGTGCTCACCACTTTTTGGCACCATTGCCAGGGACGCGTCAAAGTATTCTGTGATTACTGCTTTCTTCTATTTTCTATTGCAACATTATGCTAATAGTTTATTTCAGCAAAAGTAGATTAGTCATTTTCCTTCTTTCAGTTCTACATTTCTTTTGCTTTCCTTTTCAATTCTGCAATTTCCATTTCAGCAAAAGTAGATTAGTCACTTCCTTTCTTTTAGTTCTGGATTTCCTTGCCTTCCTCTTTAATTCTCCAAATTTCATTTCAGCAAGTTCATTTCAGTTAGTTGCAAATTGTTTTGTTCAATCAATTTCAGTTTTGTATGTACTAGAAGTGTGGGGAAAAAGAAACAAAAACCAACCAAAAATATTTCCTTTCATGCCTCATAGGAATAGAGATAATTTAGGAAAAGTTTTGCCCAACACCCCCACTACTTGACACAGCCAACCTTCTCTCTTCTTCGGTGGCTACGATCAAGAAGGACCCTTAGGTGAATAGCCGACATATTTGAAGAACTTATAGGGGAAGAAGAGGAAGAATACACTCATTTGGAGCCAATGGCTGAACACAAGAATGCTAGGGGGAATGGAGAAAGAATAGAGGGTACCTTTCCCATTTTGGAGACCAAGGGGGACACCAAAATGAAGAATATAAGCCCTTCCTCCCTACCTCATTTCCACGGTATGACTACAGAATATCCTGACACCTTCTTGTTTGAGTTTGCTATTATCTGTCGAACCTATGACTATGCAGAAGATGGGCAAAAGTTGAAATTGTTTCCTTCTACTCTCAAGGATGCAGCCTTGCGCTGGTTCATGGGATTACCAGGCAATAGTATCAAAACTTGGGCTTAGATGCAGCAAGCCTTTAACAACAAGTATCGAGACTATTGTAGGTCAAAAGATACTAAAGAAGAAATTTTCCAAATGACTATAGGAAGTGATGAGTCCCTGGAAGACTATGAGGAGAGGTTCCAGCTCAATTACAAAAGGGTCGGGTGTACACTTGACCCTGAGTCTCTAAAGATGGTCATGCTCAGGGGAATTCGGGAAGATATTTTAGACACCCTCCATCTATTAGCCGGGGGAGACATCTACCAAATATCATATTAAGACATAAAGACTATTTTTAGAAACCATTCTAGAGCAGCTAGAAAGAAAGGTAGGGGGAGTGAACCCATAGCCAGTACCTCTTCCTCTAGCTCATCCATTAAATGAGAAATTAGAAACATGTTGGAAGACTTCAAGAGTGAGATGATGCAGACTCATGCCATGCAAATGGATACCTTACATATCAAAAGGAAACAAGAGGAAGCAGAGAGGGCTTTGGCCATTTTTTGCCCTAGATGCACCAGGAGGCATCTTAGGAATGAATCCTCATTGAACACTATAGAAATTTGTTCAGTCTATGAAGAAAATCATTCTACAGATAAGTGCCCTTCCTTCCCTGGACTTAAAGCTATATATCAAGGGGTTGAGCGAGTCATTGAATAGCTCTATTACATAAACCCAAGAAGGCCGCATGGACCTAGACCACACCAGCAGGGGATGCAAGCGACATCCCATGCATAATACAACCCCAACCAAGTCACTTCCATACCTTCTTGGGGTCCCCCTCCTCATCCTTCCTGGTCCACACCTCCTCCTTGGTCCTTCACATCTCCATATCATGCCCAACTAGCCACCCATTCATTCCAATCCTATGCTCAGCCACAACCTCAGTGGAATGCATCTCATCAGGGGTGGAGGCCCCAATACAACTCTCCTCCCGCTCTTTTGCCTCCACCACTTGCCCAACCACAACTGTTACCTCCTGCTCCACCAAAGAAACCCCAAATGCCTGCCCAGCCAAATCCGAACCCGAACAACAGACAGGCTCAACAAGTGTATAGTGGGGAACCATCATGTCCGACTTATGCTGTGGAGATTCAGGAAATTAAATTCTGATCTGGGAAAGTTCTTCTAGATATCCAGCCTCCACCTAGGGAGGTTGAGGAAGATAAAGAGGAAAGCGAACCTAAAGCAAATCCACCCTTTCTTGAGAGACTCTCTACAACAGTCCAGCCTACCCCAGAAGAAACTGAACTCCTGGGAGAATTGAAACATTTATGTGTGAAGATACCACTTCTCCAAGCCATCAAAGATGTGCCTATCTACAATAGGTTGAACAAAGAGAAGTGCTTTAGGCATCCAGGAAGGCACAAGAGCGATGTCCCAACCATCAATGTCATAGGGCAACTGTCCGACCTGATGTTGGGGCAGATAATCTGTCCAAAATATCTGGACCCTGGAAGCCCAGTAGTTGATGTCCACATTAATGGCACCATGATCCCACATACCTTGATTGATCTGGGAGCTACCATTAATGTGAAGACAAAGGAAAAAATGCTCAAACTCAACCTCTAAGTCTCCTTGAGGAAGACCACGATTGTGCTACAGCTTGCAGACCGCTCCACCATGACCCCTGAGGGGATTATGGAAGATGTGATGGTCTCCATTGATTCTTGGGAGTACTTGTTGATTTCTTAGTTCTCCAGCCAAAGGTAAAGCTCACTAGGTATCCTGTCATTCTGGGAAGACCCTAGTTGGCTACTTCTGATGCCTACATCAGCTGTCGAGCTGGGAACATGACCATAAAGAATGGGCATATCTCCAAGCAGTTCTACCTTTGTTAGAACATGTTCTACCTCTTTGGTTGGAGGAGGAAGATGAGGATGAAGTTTACTCTACACCGCTTTATACATTGGAATTCACCATGGGAGGAAAATAGCAAGATGAGGATGATATGATTGAAAATCTGATTCAGAATCAACCTTCCAGTGTATTGCCTTTAGAGGACATAGTAAGAGAAACCCAAAATAACTCCTCAACGGATCTCTGTGTGGTCAACTCCACTCCTCTTCGTGTTAAGAATATAGAGTTTGGCCCACAAAGAACCTTGAAAATCAATCCATCCCTATCCACTTCCAAAGAGAAGGAATTGTGTAGCTTGCTGAGAAAACACCTAGATGCCTTTGCCTGGAGTTATAAGGAGATGAAGGGAATGCACCCTTCAATATGTATTCATCATATATACATCAAGGAGGATTGCAAGCCAGTCAGGCAACCTCAAAGGAGGATGAATCCAACAGTTAAGGATATTATTAAGGAAGAACTGCAGAAATTGCTTGATGAAGGATTCATCTACCCCATCTTTGATAGTGAATGGGTCTCTCCTTTGGTGCTAGTGCCAAAGAAAAATGATAAGTCGAGAATCTGTGTCGAATATCGGGAATTGAAAAAAGCCACTAAAAAGGACCATTTCCCTTTACCTTTCATAGATCAAGTGTTAGACGGTCTAGCAGGGAAAAAGTTTTTCTCTTTCCTAGATGGGTTTAGCCGGTACAATCATATTCAAATCAGCCCGAAAGACCAAGATAAGATCACTTTCACTTCTCCTTAGGGTACCTTTGCATACCGGGTCCTTCCTTTTGGTTTATGTAACGCTCCAGCCACTTTCCAAAGAGAGGTACTGAGTATATTCTCTAAATTAGTTTATGATGTAGTAGAGATATACATGGATGACTTTACTTGTTGTGGCTCTAACTTTCAGGAAGCTTTATCTAACCTAGGAAAAATTCTAGACAAGTGTATTGAGAAGAACCTGTCCCTCAGTTTGGAAAAATGTGAATTTTTGATGACTGAAGGGACCGTGCTAGGTCATGCAATATCTCAACAAGGACTACAGGTGGACCCCAAAAAAAATCACAATCATCCAAAGGGTCCCACCTCCTCAAATAGTGAGAGATGTCAGAAGTTTCTTAGGTTTAGTTGGGTATTACCAGAGATTCATTAACGATTTTAGCAAGCTACCATTTCCTTTGTTTGGTCTTTTAGGTAAATATGTCAAATTTATATGGTCAGAAAACTATCAAGAAACCCTAGATACCTTGAAGAGCAAGCTTGTGACTAGCCCAATTTTTAGAGGCCCAAACTGGGCCCTACCTTTCGACATTCACACAGATGCCTCGAACAAACCAATACGAGCAGCCTTGGGACAAATTGATGAAAAGTTACCTTATGCCATATACTTTATAAGCAAAAACTTGTCAAAGGCTGCGGTGAACTATACGGTGATCGAGAAGGAACTCCTAGCTGTCGTGCATTCCTTAAACAAATTTAGACATTATATCACAGGCTATCGAACCTTTGTGCACATTGATCATGGTCCAATTAGAATTTAATGAACAAACCGGATGTGAATTCTCACATTATTAGATGGTTTCTTTTACTATAGTTGTTTGATTTGACCATCATTGATAAGCCTGGTAAAGAAAATGTTGCTGCTGACTTTTTATCTAGAGTAAATTTGCCTGCAGGTGAAGAAGGAATGGTGGATGACCAAATGCCGGATGAACACTTGTTTTCTATCTCAGTACTCTCTCCATGGTTTGCTGATATAGCAAACTACTTGGTTTTAGCACAGTCTCCACCACATCTGTCCTCAAAAGAGAAGAGAAAGATAGTGAGGAAAAGCACCCCTTTCACATGGATTGGGAGCAATCTCTTCAAACTTTGCCCAGATCAGATCTTGAGGAGATGTGTCAGGGAGGAGGAAGACTTTGACATCCTCCTGACTTGTCATGATGGGCCTTGTGGAGGTCATTTTGCAGCAAAAAGAACTGCCTTCAAGATACTGCAAGCAGGTTACTATTGGCCCAGTCTTCACTAGAATGTGAGGAGATATACCAGCCAGTGTGATCGATGTCAAAGGATGGGGAAACCAACTCCAAAGGATGAAATGCCCATGCAACCTCAAGTGACCTTTGTGCCACGTGAGAAGTGGGGTATGGACTTTGTGGGGCCCATCAACCCTCCTTCAAAGTAGAAGCAATACATCATTGTGTGCACCGATTACCTGACAAAGTGGGCAGAGACAAAAGAAATCAAAGCAGTGACAGAGGAAAAAGTAGCTGAATTTTTGAGAGAGAACATATTCTACAAGTTCGGGTATCCAAGAGAATTGGTCACAGATCAAGGTAGTTAGTTTACTTCCAATTTGATTGAATACCTGCTCACACATGTCATATAATCAAGCACAGGACTTCAACTCCTTACCATCCACAAGCCAATGGGCAGGTGGAGGTCACTAACAGAGCATTGGAAGGGATCCTGACAAAGGTAGTGAGCAGCAGCAGAAAGGACTGGGTAAACAGATTAGTTGAGGCCACTTGGGCCTACAATACAACATGGAAGACCACTACAGGGTTCACACCCTATGAGCTGGTCTATGGGAAGAAGGCTTTGCTATCAAAAGAATTTAAATTCAATACCTTGAGGATGGCAGCTTAGTTGGACCTAGACCTCAGCCATGCAGAGAAAGAAAGATTACTCTAGCTCAATTGATTGAATGAACACAAAATGTAGGCCCTTCTCCATAAATAGGGAGTTCAGCTTTAGAGAAAGATATGGCATGACAAAAACATCAAGGAGAAGCAATTCCAAGAGGGAGATTGGGCACTACTCTATGAATCAAGATGCAAATATTTCAAGGGAAAGATAAGGACAAGATGGTTGGGACCCTACATTGTGGAGAAATGCAATGACAATGGTTCAGTTCTGATCAGAACCATTGATGATGAAGGCATTCCCATGCTTGTCAATGGACACTGGTTGAAAGTCTACAAGAAACCCCTCTCCAAGCAAGAGTTCATTGAAGGTTTGAATAAAATAGTGATGGTAGTGGAGCATGTCTTAGCCTCCACTTCACCCACTCACTGAAGAAAAAGGACAATAAAAAATAAGGACTCAAAACCTCCATGAGGCGCTTGAGTCCCATCATTGGGTTGAAAACCTCTCTTGAGGCAGCCCAATGATGTCAAAAAAAAAAGAGAAGAGAGAAAATAAGATCCCTGGGTGAAAAAGTCCCTTGGAGGTGCCTAGGGTAGGCAATTAGGGTGAAAACCTCCCTAAAGCACCATGGTTATTTTAAAAAGAAAAAAGAAAAAAATGAATTTCCAGTCGCATTGCAAGTTTGCAGGAGGACTACAGGAAGTAGCAGAAGGTGCCAAGGGAGCTCTGAAATCAATACCAGCACCTATCCTACCTTCCCACACCTTTCTCCATCATTCTTAGGATTCTTTTCACCTCACTATGCTTCATTTCCAGAAACTGTGTTTTCTATAGGAGGCTTTGTGTTTTCTACAAGAGGCTCCTATAGGAATTACAGAGAGCTAGAAATGAATATAAAAGTCAGTTTGACAGGCAGGGAAGCTTCATAAAAGATCTATAAATCCTCCCGTAGTTGTTATAGACATTTTTGGGCACTGCAACCCCAAGCATAAAATGTCCATAAACCAAGGTCTCCTAAGTCCCTAAAAGTGTTGTTCCAACCCCTAAAGGAACAAGGTCGACTGATTACAGCTTCTCCCAGAAGTTCTCCATGAAAAACTACTCAGAACTGGTCAAAACTGGATCATTTCACCTGCTCCATAGGCAAAGTGCGTTGAATATCACCTAAGTACACACAGTGGGTGCGTTGCATTTCAAAAAGCCCTTCTATGGGGTGCGATGGGCGAGAAGAGACAAATGGCAGTGTCAATCCGCGAGGTGGGGAAGCATGGAATCTTCCAGAAATTTCTCCTGTGACACTTACCTTCTTGAATTCAACCAGGGATGAGTAAGTGATCATCAATCTCCAAGTGGAAGCAATAATTATTAGAGGGAAGACACTAATCAAATCACAAGCTGACTCATCTCCCTTACAGACATCTATATATGGATCCCTCATCCCAGAGATCCAGAGGTTGGAATTTTGCATCTTGTAAGGAATTGCTGTTGGTTTCTTGAGACAACATCATAGTGTTGGGTGATCTAAGCTTTTCATGAGGTGAAGAAGGGCTTACTTGCTGAGAGGATGATGCTGGGTCAGAACAACTGGTTGTAACTCTCTTGGCTCTTTCTTGATTATCAATAAAGCTATTCAAGTTTTCCTCCATACTCTTGTGTGATTTATGTTTTATGCATTTGTATGGTCAATTTACATCTGATCCTAGATTGTTTATGATAATAGATCCATGTTCTCGTATAATGTTATGCTGCTTTGATTCTACAGGTACTCTGTGAAGCTGGGTATGCAAGAAAGCAAGTAGCAAAGGACTATCAGAAGAGAGAGGATTCGAACAAGGAACCAAGCACAAGACATAGGTTGGTCTCCTTTATTCTTCTCTCATCTATCTTTCATAAAGGAAAACGAAAGTAGTTTTACTTTGTTTGTTTCTACGGTAGCTACCCGTCTTAGTGGGATTAGGAGTTCTGCATAGACACTTTTCCCTGTAACAAAATGGCGACGCCACTGGGGAGCGACTAGGTTGTTTGTTTATCTACATTTTTTGACTTTATAAACTTACATACGGAGCCTGAAGTTGAGCCAGGTAGCCTTCGAACTGCATTTGCTATGCAAATGCAAAGTAGATAAATGTCGCTTCAGTCAATCTCCAGGTTTTGTTTAGAATTAAACAACTGATTTACAAAATCTCTAATTACTCTTGTGGTGGCTCTAGTAACCTCCTTGGATCTACCCCTGTGATTGATTTACTGATTACCACTTGCTCGGCCAAAATCCCTGAACTGAACTGCAAACTGTGAACGGAACCCAAGCAAAGTCTTGTCCCCGGCCCATCGCATTGTCTATTCTATGAATTTCAAATTCAGCGCACTTCCCGAGTGTAGTAGGTGCGTTGCATTTCAAATTGACTGTGTTACAGGTGCGCTGCATTTCAAATTCACTGTGTTACAGGTGCGCTGATCAGACTAGGCATTGTTCCTAAATTTTGGTTTCTGTGTTCACTCTTTTCAGATCTATTCAAGAGTTTTGCTGCCTGTAGTCAGTACACCTCTGTTTGAAACCCCTTTCCTTGCTGTTATTCCACCTCCATTGTGCAAAGAACTGTAAATGTTTTTGTGTATTTGTTGAGTCATTTTCAGTTCTCCTTTGCAAAGAAGTAACATAATTGTACTGTTGTTTCTTGATTTGAAAGTGTCGCAAGTGTCGTTTTCAGTCATAGAAGAGAATCTGATTGTTCTTGATAGTCGATTACCCTGTTACAATTGTATTCGATCTGAATTAATAGTTTTTCTAGTGTCGAAAGCAAGTTTTCATTTCCAAATCTCAAAGTGTCGTCATTGTCTTCATTTTGATTTTGAAAAGAAACTTGTTAGTAATTGTCGCTTTGAAAAATAATTCAGCTTTGCGCATTACCTTTCTTTTTATCATTCACATATTAAGAAGGCTGAAAACAAATACATGCATGTGCATTTTCATTTAGACTGTTTGATTGGTTTGATTTAGGATGGTGCATATAGTGTGTGCTCTTTGCTCTTTGGTGAAAGAATACTGTCTTTCTTTCCTTAGTAGCTAGGATTTTCATTGCACAAAGAAGATAAAAAGACTGTTTATCATCTTAGATTGCATTTTAGGAATTGTACATCTACATCACGCGGTGAACTTGAAGGAAAATTTCTTAAGCGAGATCAACTATAAAATAAATTTAATGAATCTAACAACACTTTAGAACCTAACGCACAACATCTAGAAGTCTAGGCTAGAGACGTATTCCGGCGTCGTAAAGCCTGGTAACTGTTGTTTTCACTGTTGGTTGGGTGATTCCTCCACTTTGAGACGATAAGTTCCAGTACGGACTTGTGCTCCCACGTACCGTCGAGTATATTTTGGGAGGTCACAATAGGCTTAATCCTTTATCCATAGGAAGCCGTGTCTGCCGCCCTATCAATCGCAATGCAGTGAACACAACATTTGGGAAGATTGACTGCCGTACCGTAAAAAGTATTCTGCAGTTTTGCGATTGGTTTGGTAATCCCTCTGCCTAGATTTCCAGAGTAGTCCCTTTCGTTCCTTTTCACACTCCTTAACGGAAAAGGTCCATTTGAGCAATTGTCACTTCAGGCTCATTAAAAATTGAAGGCGACTAGAGTCATCTTTTGTTTTTTCTCGACTCTTAAAAATTGAAAAAACAAGTTGTGTCAAAGCGTCTAAAATTCATCTAATTCGGAAACATACTTCCCCTTGATTTTTAGTTGATCGAGTAATCCGCAATTGTGGAAGAAAGTCAATTGAAACCCCGTCGTTCGCGGAGGCTTACGAGTCAACCGTCTTTGTCTCCGAAATCGAAACTATTACGGACAAAGCGAACTCATTTAACCGGTTCCAAATCTCTTCGTAAAGTTAGAACAAGTGTTCCAACACCATCAGAGGCTCCGGTTACTCCAAACATTTCTGGTATCCCTGCCTTTATAGAAGAAGTTTAGCAGCCACCGAGGGACAGTAGCTCTGATCCTAGTTTGAAGGTAAACACTTGTGTGACTGAACCAGTTTCATTTACAACCGGTTCAGAGAGTGTTATTCCCCAAACATCTATCGCTGCAAATTCCATACCTTCTTCGGCACCAGAAATATTTTACGGACCTGACGGTCTACCTCTTCCACCTAGTCTGATTGCTATAGAAGAGAATGTAGAGGATCCTCCTTCTAGTACTCCATCACAATTTGGAGTCGGGATCACTTTGTATCCTTCTTCATCAGAAATTAGTCTACTGCCAGCAGAAGCTCCTGTAGAATCGCTAGGTAATCTTTTGGATAGACTAGAAATGTCTGAACAACCATCGACATCTAGGACTGTGTCGTTCGACACAACGATGGCAGAACTTCCTGCTATCACTCCAACAATGTTCGCTGGTATACCATCTATCCCAACTAGCTCTCAATCGCTAGAAGGGGCCCACTCAGGGGATATTTCAACAGTATGGTCCGTTCCTGTTTGTTCATCCAGAATAGTATCCAGAAACACTTATGTTGAGTCTCAACAAATTGATCCTTCAGGATGTCAATTTGGGCAGTCCGGTCCTCAAGGGCAAACCATTCCTTTAAGTACCAGATTACCGCCGTATGGGGGGCAGTATACCCTTTCATTGTCTCCTCCGGGAGGACAGCCATACAGGAGTTCACAACAAAATTCAGGTTATGCTGGAATTACATCTAGCGGTTGGGTATCGATACTACCTCAACAACCAAAAGTCATATATTCGATGCAACAATGTTTACCTATGTCAAATATACCAACTACGCCAGCTATTGTGACAGTGTCACAAGTACAAGCGCTGCCTGTTGTATGCCAACCTCAGGTTTCTCAGGTTGTAATGCAACAGCCTCTTGACCCTGCGACTCAACCACAATCACCGACTGGTGGAATGACACAGGCCCAAACGGGTACAATTACCCCTCATCTTGGTCAAACAGTTAGTATCGGGCAACAGCACATGGCTTCACAACCATGGCTGGTGCAATACCAACAACCGCAATTCCAACAAGTATACCAAGGATCTGAGCAACAAATCTTTGCAAATGGTGGGCAGCTGTATATTCAAAACGGTCAAAATCAACCATTCTACAATGGTTATGCCCACCAACCTTACCAAATTTACCAACATCAAATGCATTATGCTGGTATGCAAAGACCAACTGCTCAAGCGATTCCATCTTATCCTGGGTATGCTTTGCTTAATCTGAATCAACAGTTACCCTTCGTGGCGACTTTAGAGTTACCAGACCTAAATCGGTTAACAAACGATCCAATCGCCTACGCTCCTTGGTGGCCAGCGATTCCGCATAAACTTCCGTCAGATATTCCTAAATTTAATCGAAATCAGGGTGAAGATCCGTCGAATCATGTGATGACCTTTCATCTGTGTTGTTCATCAAACACCCTAAACGATGATTCGATTAGGCTTCGCCTCTTTCAGACGACGTTAATTGGTTCGACAGCAAAATGGTATATCGAATTGCCCAGAGCTTCGTTTGACAACTTCAATACCCTAGCCACAACCTTTTTAACCCATTTTTAGTTACCGATAAGGTACGAAATAGGAACAGAACTTCTTACCAATTTCAAACAAATAACGGCCACTCACATATCTGATCATATACATGAGTGGCGATGTCATCGTAGAATGGTAAAAACATATGTTCCTGATCAGCTTTTAGCTGAATGGTTTACTAAGTCTTTGTTACCTTCCATTACAGAAGATGTGGCAAAAGGGGGAGTCGTCACCGAAGAGCAAGTTATTGCTCGTGCACAATATTTAGACTTGATTTACACTCAGTTTGGAACGCTCTACGATAAAATACCTGACACTCCCAGATCGAAATTCTCGGTCCCTCCTCCTCCTAAATCAAATAATTACTCTCATGCCAGCGATGGCGTGATTGGCACGACAGACACGAAATCGACAAAGGCTACATCTAAAAAGGCCCGTAAGATTTCTAGTCAAAATGCAAAAGAAGAACTTCTTTCCTCGGAAGTAAATGCCGTCACGACAGATAAAGGCAAAGAAACCAAGCAACCAGGAGGCAAGAAGAAAAACAAAGGGAAGGAGAAGAAACAGGAGGAATCATCACCTGAAAAATCTTCTACAAACCCTTCTGGAAATAGGAAACCAAATCATCCATGCTTTATATGCGATAAGGATCATTGGACATTAGATTGTTCGTCTAAAGCTGAGCTTAAAAAATTCTTCAAGAAAACAAAGACCTCAGCAGTATTAACTGATCCGTTTCTGAATCCAGGAACAAATCTGGTTGACAATGGAAATGCTTCCCCGTCTCAAGTGCTGATGTTGTTAGTTTCCAAACAGCAAAATGATGCTTTGATATTGACAAGGAAAAAATATTATGGGAATCCACAGCTGTTGAACAACAAGGATAAAGATCAACCTAGTAGTTCGACAACAACTTCGACAGAAGTTGCGCTGCCCATCATTCCTGAACTGGAAATAAAATCGCCAAAGGGAGTGGTACACAAGTCGACATTTAATCCTTGTGCTAGAGCAGGACAACATTATAATATAGTGGAAGATCTGGCCCAATCGCCATCCGCTATGTCGACACTTGAGGTACTGCAAAATTGCCCATCCCAAAAGCAGGCTTTATTATCAGCTATCGGTGGGATAGACCCAAAGGATTCCAATCTTGTATCCTTTAATCATAAAGGATACGATCCTCAGTTACCAGCTCAACTAGCTTTCCTCGTTCAAGTGAAAGCCCTCAACAAAACCGTTCACCGAACAATTATTGATGAGGGGGCATCTACATGTATTATGTCGATGAGTTGCTGGAAAAATTTAGGATCTCCAACCTTGTCGCGATCTTCGACGACATTAAAAGCATTCGATGGACGAACATATACCCCATATGGTATTCGAAGTAACTTACGAGTTGAACTAGGGGGGAAAACAGTAGAAATAGATGTTGAAGTAATCGACGAAAACCTCGATTACAACATCCTGCTGGGAAGACCATGGATATATGCTATGGCTGCTGTTGTGTCAACCTATTTTAGGAAGATTGCATTTCCCTTTCAAGGAGGGATTACAATCGTCGATCAACAAACCTTCCTCCCCAATGGTTCTCAAGTTACGGGAAGCATTCCAATGATCCATGGAAGCCCCCATTCGCTTCAAAATATTGGAGTAGGCCTAACTAAAGACCCTATATTAATGGGAACTTTTGCCCTTCCACCTCCAATAAATCTGGTGAAAGTAGCATCAGTAGGAACTTGCAATATGATATCTTCAATTGAAAAGATCTCAGAAAACGATATAAACATGGATCATACGCAGGTATTGCCTCCAAGCCCAATGGAAATATTGTATTAATCAATGTTCCTAGCATCGGAGGCAAACCAAAATCAATGCTCATCAAGCATTTGGATAGATAGGTCTAAGGAATATGGTACCCCTTCAGACGCTTGGTTGCGAGTGCATTACACCGACGAAGGAATTGTTCAATCAATGGCAATTGAAGGGGCACCATGGGAAGATTACCACCATTGTTCCCTTCTTCTGGATTGTGAAGAAGATACTCCTGATGACCTTTATTATCCCCCAGTTTTTGATTTCCTATCAAATACTGTAAACACGGTGGATTCCGAGCGAAACTTGTCCAACATTGAAGAGACTATTGCCATAAATATCTCGACCAAAACAGATGTTGTAGAGAATATTTATGTTGGCAAATGTTGTTCTCCTTCAGAACTAGAAATATATAACGCTCTTTTTCACGAATTCAGAGATGTCTTTGCTTGGTCATATAATGAAATGCCAGGCATTGACTCGAGTATTGTTGAACATGAAATCAAGATGTATCTAGATGTCAAACCAGTACGACAACGGCTACGGCAGGTGCATCCCAAGAAAGCCGCTGCCATCAAGGCGGAAGTTGAAAAGCTCCTCCATGCTGGTTTCATTTACCCAGTTCCTCTAACCGATTGGGTGTCGAACATTTTTCCTATTATGAAAAAACAAGGAATGATTAGAGTGTGCGTCGATTATAGGGATGTAAATCAAGCTTGTCTAAAAGACAACTACCCTACACCCTTCATTGACCAGATAATTGATGAGTGTGCCAGATGCGAAATCTTTTCATTTATGGATGGATTCTCCGGGTATAATAAAATAAATATCTGCCCACAGGACCAGTCAAAGACTGCATTTATTTTTCCGTGGGGCACATTTGCATATCGAAAATTACCCTTTGGTTTAAAGAATGCAGGGGAAACATTTCAGAGGGCAATAAATTATGCCTTCCATGACATCAAAAACATCGTTCAACCATATCTCGACGACCTACCGGCTCATTCGAGAAAGCAGACTGATCATCCGCAGCATTTAAGAGCAATATTTCTACGTTGCCGACACGACAAGATACAACTCAATCCACACAAATGTGTGTTCTGTGTCAGTTCTGGTCGTTTACTTGGCTTTGTAGTCTCAAAGGATGGGATTCGTCTTGATCCATGTAAGGTTCAGGCAATAATAAATTTGCCTCCACCTTTGAATTTGCTTCAGATTCAGAAACTCCAAGGGAAAGCAAACTTTCTGAGGAGGTTCATTCCAAATTTAGCCGAACTTGCTAAAGGTTATACACGTCCATTGAAAAAGGAAGTGCCCTTCGTCTGGGATCAGGTTGCGCAAGCTTCCTTTGATGCTTTAAAAGAATCGCTAATGAAAGCATCATTAATGTACGCTCCCGATTATCAAAAAGACTTTAACCTGTATCTGGCTGCAGCGGATACAACCATCGCAATGGTTTTAGTTCAAGAAGACAACGGAATTGAGGCGATGCCTACATTAGATAACACTAGTGAAACAACTGCTCTCTTCTTTTTCAATCATGTAGTCACCAGATTTGGCGTCCCACAGGCTATAGTCACAGATCATGGATCGCATTTTCGCAATCACATGATGGTCGAATTAGCTGCCAAATTAGGGTTGTCGCATGACAGCTCTACTCCATATTACCCGCAAGCCAACGGACAAGTTGAATCAATCAACAAGGTCCTGAAGCGCATGCTGCAAAGGATGATTGGAGTTCACAAAAGGAGTTGGCACCTGATCCTGTACTCAGCCTTGTGGGCATATCGAACATCGATAAGGAATGCAACCGGGTTTACACCTTTCCAACTGGTGTAGGGCCTAGAAGCAATCTTACCTGTGAGTGTGCAATCTCATCCCTCAAACTCGCAATCGACCTTCTCCCTGGAACTTCAGAAGAGGAGGCTCGTTTCTTGGAACTAATCCAATTGGATGAAACCCGTTGTGATGCCACTTTGGTTGACGAAGCCCATAAGAAACGAGTCAAGGCGCAATTCAACAAGAATGTCAAACCCCGTGTCTTCTCAGAAGGAGACTTGGTCTTGCTTTATGACCAAGAATCTGATAAATTGGGAGCAGGTAAATTCAAGTCTGTATGGATGGGCCCCTATATTGTTAAGCGAGTGTAAGCAAAAGGAGCCTATGAGTTAATGGATTATGATGGGATTCCACTGGCACAACCTCGTAATGGGTTGTACCTTAAGCGTTACTCTGCATGATTTAGTATGGTAACCTATATGCTTTGTTACATTTTTATTTTCGCTAAAGTATTTGTTTTGGTCAAGTAAATCCGCTTTTTACATTTGTCGCAGATGTCGAACCTATTGGAATCATTTGTTGGATATGCCGACGGAGCAAGTCGTAGTTTGCGGAACCTATCTTCTGCGGCCTGGGCCATTTTTTATCCAAGCGATGAGTTAGTAAGTTTAAGAGGGGTATGTATTGGTCGATCAACGAATAACATCGCTGAATATAGCGCGTTGATAGAACTTCTCTCTGATGCCATTACACGTGGCATATGCCGACTAGTCGTCAGGCTAGACTCACAACTCGTCATACTACAACTCACTGGTATCTACTCTGTCCCAAATCCAGCTATCTATCGCATGTTCCTAAGGGTCAAGATTTTGGAAAGGCAATTTGATTTTATTCAATATCAGCATATTTCTAGAAGCTTAAACACATTAACTAACTCATTAGCAAATTATGTGTTAGATAGACATTTGCAACATTTATAAAAAGAAGCATCTCATCAATATTTGCATCACGATCATGCAACTTAACCAAAATAAAACTCCGAAAATCAAAAATATATATATAACTGTCTATGGTTTACACATAATGTTCTGTAACCAAGACAAAATTGGTCAAATGACCCAAAACTCAAAACGCTAGGGGGCACCCTAGTCTAATGATGCTGGTGATAACAAGTCACCGCCTGTGCAATCATGCGTAAAAGCCTAGTCCATCGACTTGGCACGCCAGTAGTATGTTTCTGCAACCTCAAAGGTAGCTCGTCAGTCCTCACATATAGAATATCGAGAGTGAGGCCCTCGACCTGATCCTGTAATGCTAAAAGAGTCTCGGCCACATCAAGGTCGTGAAGGATAGCCCTTCCAACAGCCTCTCCTACTGGGACGGCAGCTGGCACTCTCAGGCGTACTACTGGCCGAACGGGACCAACATCTGCATGAGCACATGAGTTTTGATTAGTCTTGACAGAGTAAAGCACGAGAACATTATAAAAGAAAAACGATAAACAGAAATATGGTCAAGAATTTACCAATGGCACCCCACTGTTCGCCAGCAGGCAATATCAAATCTGGGTCACCCCAGAAGTCCATACCAGCATATGGATACTTGGAATAAACCATCTCCTGACGATCAAACCACCTGAAGAAGGTATTAGAAAAGGAAATCTGAGACTGACCAGCATGCCTAGACATATGGTCAACCCATCTCTGCATACATGGTTCAGTCGGTGGAGGTAAACCGAGTGCAATATACTGCGGCTGCATCAGTGGTATCTTTTCCAAGGCGAATGTGGTCAAAATAGAACCATATCCAAAGTTCTTCAGTCTCCCTATTTTCACCTTGGTAAACTTTTCTTTCATCACAAGGAGTACTGCGTCACACCAGTTGAACACCTTCGGTTCGAGACATTCCAAGGCGTACTGCATATAAGACCGGTTGGCCACATGAAGAGCCACACCACCAGCCATCCTACCAAAAGTGAACAGAATGGTCCTCAAAGACCTGTTAGTGACATCTCGGATGATGATCTTGCCGTCTTTACTCGGTTGAGATCCCTCTCTGCAATACTTGCGAACATAATCTCTCACAGATTCACCTCCACGGGCCGAACCTGATAAAGAGATAGGGGCACCCCGCCTCGATAAGCCGGTCAAAAAATAGATGTCCACTACAGTCAAGGGGATGGATTTGCCCCTAATCTAGAACACCTGGCTGGTAGGATCCCAAGCATCGAGCAAATACTGTAGCAAGTTGATTTGTTGTCTCATGCTAGAGATGCGGAAAAACTTCAACAGGCCACAGTTCCGCAGTGCGTTTACTGTAACCGGATCATGTAAAGCAAGCATGTCCTCTTCTTCATGCTCACGTTCTCGCCATGTAATAGTCATCTTGCTCCAAAAAATCTCTGAAATGAAACAAGAGAAGAGTTAGATCCTGATTTGGTGAGAAACAAGCAAAAATTTCCATTGAAAACTATGCATAAATTTCCTTCCTTGCGCTCATCGCACCTACAGTAGTGTTCTAGATGCGTTGCATGTCAGTTGGCCAGTGGACAGGCTAACATCCAATGCACCTTTCGATGCATAAAGGGTGCGATGGAGCCAGGGTGAGTTTTTCCAAACCCCAGAGGCTCAGAAAAACCAAAAATCAGGCTCAGAATGCAAAATGGAAAGGATGAAATGAAAGAGCTCAGGTTTAGCTCGTACCTGGTCCAGACGGTGCCGAAAATTGTCCACAAAATCTCCCGGAATCATCTGGTGAAAAATCAAAGGGGGAAAGCACCTCCAAAGCTCCAACAGGCCAGAGTTCAAATGAAATGGTAAAATGAGAGGTAAAAACGCTTTTAAATTACTTTTTCTATAATTCGAGTAAAATATTAGTGTCCTAACTCATTTTTCAAACATATATTGTACATTTCTAACTAGTCTGATGAAGTAATTGAGCATGCAGTACAGTCTTGGAAAGAACAAAGCTATTAATGGTAAAATCAAGAAATGATCGTTAAATCGAGCAGTTTTAATGCGGACTTCATGCTCGTTAAAAAATAAACATAAGCAATGAGCAAATGTTTCCCCCAACATTTAAGCTCATTAAAAAATGAACCAATTTCCAGTAAATAACCGTCGTGAATGTAGTACTTCAGCCTTTAAAGCCTTGGTCGTGTTCTCATCATCACCTCCTCTCTGTATTGGCCGATCATTCACCTCCATTTGATTGTTTACCCCTTTTGAGGAACATCTGCGAAGAGTGATCGTGTTAGCCATCCTTGTAACACTGCCATGATTGGGAAATTCCAAATCTTACCTAGAATCAGTTGCTACCCAAATTTATCACTCGATCCTCAAAGATGAGTCTCCTTTAAGCTCATTTCAACTAACTCGTAAAATATGAAAAGATTGCCGAGCCATTGGCCTCTCCAGCTCGTTAAAGGGACCGGAAGTGCTATCCCTCCTTTAGATTTTAATCTTTTTGGACCTGAGGGATTATTACACAAAAATATCGAGCGCTTATTTTGTTCGGCTCGTTAAAAGTATTGAGAATTCATCCCTTCTGTATTGTTTTATAATTTTTCGGACTTAAGGGATTAGATGACGAAAAAGGATTTTTGGAGTTTCCCTTACGTCCCTTTTCAGACTCTCTAAAATTGAAAAGGATCGAGTTATCTTTGTCGTTAAACTCGTTAAAACCTAATAGCGACAAACTTGTCCATAGCAGACAAGAATGAGTTTCACTATCGCTAGGCTTGTTAAACATAGGGATGGGTTTTCCCGAAGGGAAAATTATAGAACAAGCATATGTTATCCTCCTCAAGCTTGACAAAAATAAAGAGGTACTGGTCAGCAATGACTGGGGAAAAATTGGGAAGAAAACTTGAAGAAGCTTTGTTGGTAGCAAGTCACTCTTGAACATGACACTTTCACTCCGCATCCAAGTCGGGTTGGGTTGTTTCATTCACCCGTCACATCACCATGGTCACATCGCACCATCCACATTTGGGGTTAATGCTACCAATCCATCATGTCAGTGTCGCCGGTATGTTCAAGAGAAGTCACTCAGAGAATTCACATGTGTCTCACCCGCTGCAATACATTTACACTCCATTCTTTCATGACCGACACCCTGAACCTTATATCATCAGACCGTTTTCACCTCCATTAAAATCATTTGCTCCGTTCCGTGTCATTGATGTGGGATTCATTAAGGCCCTCCTATGACGGATCACTTCTTGCTGACATCAGCTCATTATCCAAGAAGTTGATCTAGGAACACCCCTTTCAGTACTTTGAAGCTTGCATGCCTCAATGGCAAGTTTCTCACTTCCGGCGACAGGTTTACATCAATGGCCTTCGACCGAAAGATTTTGCATGGTGTTCAACACCAAGTCCTTTATTCACACCATGTGAATTGTACTGTAGTACCTTGAGGATCATTATCATTATCTGTGATTCCTCTCGTGCCTGTTAACAGCTTACATCATTGGCTGGTAATCAAGCGATGTATTTCCAAGTTCGACTTTAGAACATCTCTCACATGGATCGACTTGTACTTTGAGTGAAGATCGAACAAGATTGAAGACCCTGGATCTAGTTTCATCCATCAGGGCTGCGATATATATTCAGGAAAATAAAGACATCAAATGTACATCATTGCTGCACAGATAATCATCCAATCAAAGGGATGATGGCTCTACCAGAATCATCAGTCTACACTCAGACGATTGTCTGTCCTATGTACATGAAAATGAATTTATAAAGCTGAGCATGGGAATGCCCGCCTCAGCTAGATCATGAAAATATTATGAAGATAATGTATTGTATTGTATCTTATTATAGGTCTCCTTCCGGCTTGAAAGAACTTCGGATCCTCATGATAAAGCATTTCACCCGACATCAAATAAGATTAATGACCTCATGCTTTAGGGGGAAACTATTATAGACGTTTTTGGGCACTGCAACCCCAAGCATAAAATGTCCGTAAACCAAAGGCTCCTAAGTCCCTAAAAGTGTTGTTCCAACCCCTAAAGGAACAAGGTCAACTGATTACAGCTTCTCCCAGAAGTTCTCCATGAGAAACTACTTAGAACTGGTCAAAACTGGATCATTTCACCTGCTCCATAGGCAAAGTGTGTTGCATCTCACCTAAGTACACACAGTGGGTGCGTTGCATTTCAAAAAGCCCTTCTATGGGGTGCGATGGGCAAGAAGAGACAAATGGCAGTGTCAATCCGTGAGGTGGGGAAGTATGGAATATTCCAGAAACTTCTCCTGTGACACTTGCCTTCCTGAATTCGACCAGGGATGAGTAAGAGATCATCAATCTCCAAGTGGAAGCAAGAACTATCAGAGGGAAGACACTAATCAAATCACAAGCTGACTCATCTCCCTTACAGACATCTATATATGGATCCCCCATCCCAGAGATCTAGAGGCTGGAATTTTGCATCTTGTAAGGAATTGATGTTGGTTTCTTGAGGCAACATCATAGTGTTGGGTGATCTAAGCTTTGCATGAGGTGAAGAAGGGCTTACTTGCTGAGAGGATGATGCTGGGTCAGACCAACTGGTTGTAACTCTCTTGGCTCTTTCTTGATTATCAATAAAGCTATTCAAGTTTTCCTCCATACTCTTGTGTGATTTATGTTTTATGCATTTGTGTGGTCAATTTACATCTGATCCTAGATTGTTTATGATAATAGATCCATGTTCTCGTATAGTGTTATGCTGCTTCGATTCTACAGGTACTCTGTGAAGCTGGGTATACAAGAAAGCAAGTAGAAAAGGACTATCAAAAGAGAGAGGAATCGAGCAAGGAACCAAGCGCAAGACAGAGGTTGGTCTCCTTTATTCTTCTCTCATCTATCTTTCATAAAGGAAAACGAAAGTAGTTTTACTTTGTTTGTTTCTAAGGTAGCTACCCACCTTAGTGGGATTAGCAGTTCTGCATAGACACTTTTCCCTGTAACAGCAGTCTTCAAACCTCCTTGCCATCATTTCCATACCTGCATCACATCCCAAGCATCATTATTCTTCTCGCGCAAGAAAAAAAACACAGGGAAAAACAATTTTTTAGAAAAAAGAAAAAAACAAAAAAAATAAGAAAGGAAACAACACCATCCACCTCACCTGAAGCCTACCTATTACTTCTCCATCTCTATCTGCATTTTTGGCATCATCCTCACCACTCCAAGCACAGAAAATAACTGAAGTTTCAAAGGGAGAAGCAACTACAGGAGCTCCTGTAGGAATTCCTGTAGCAGCTGATCCCATTAAAATCTAGCATCAGCAACAAGAGGGTGCAAATATGAAGGTTGAAATAGACACCTGAAGATCAGATCTAGCCAGAGAGGAACCTGCACAAAGCATAGCCACACATCAGCAAGAAGACAAGCATGCATCAAAATAAACAAAGGCATGCAACAAAGGGAGAGAGCCATAGCACCTCACAACAAATGCATTCAGATGTCAGGTAGGTAACTAACCTGCTCCTCTATTTGCATTTGTATAATTAGAAGGCATGCAACAAAAATGTGATGGTTGAGGTTGAATGAGGGAAAGGTGGCTAGTTAACTTGGCCACCTTCATCTAGTTGACTTCACTCATCCGAAGATGTCACCCACACGCGCACAATCAGCTCAAGAGAGATATCAAGGACAGGTAGTGGAGGTGGTGTGAACTCTGATGCAATCATGAGGGATGATTACAAGGAAAGGGCCATGATGACAAGGCAAGTGGAGACTAACGTACACTTGGCCAGCTCACCCTCCATCGGTGAAAAATATCCATAAAAAGCAATAAGTACTTCTCCCTGAGCACTCTCACAACCTTTTCCTTCATTCTCTCCTTGAAACTCCGCTCCTGCAACCTTCTCGTGCCCCCACAGCCTCATAACCATCGTTCTCCATTAATCTCTCCCAGATCCTTGCTCTCGGCATTTTCTACAGGAGCACTTACAGATTCTATAGGAGAACCTACAGGAATCCTACAAGAGGGCCAACAGTCTTCTACAAGAGGGCCAGTAAGTTGTTTTGGAGGGAGAAAACATGGGTTTTAGCACAATTGTTTGGCTAAGGAGGTAGGTTCTATGCATACCCCCATTGAACATCAAAATATGCAAGTAGTTGTTTAATTTTGAGGAAGAAAGAAAGCCTTTAGGTGGAGGAAATACATAAAATAATTTTTGCTTATTTCTTAGAAAAAACATAGTCTCTCTGTTTCTCTATTTTTCTTCCAATATTGTTCTCTCCTTCTCCACATTTGGATTCCCAAAGAAGCATAAACAAAATGACAGGAGGTTTAATGAGGAAGGAGCCCACCAACTCCTTTAGGCTCCATGCACATCCCCAAGTAGTGGACATATTCACAAGAGCAAATTGGATGAACGTTTTTGAGAAATTTCGAGGGTTTGATGAGGAAATTTCTTAAGAATTTGTGCACTTCTTGGTCCCTCACACTAGAACACATGCCACTGTCACCTTTAGAGGTCTTTCCATGGAGATAACCCCTGAGTTTATTAGTAGGGTCACTTCCCTTCCTCATGGGTTGCCCTAGAGTAAGGATGAAAAATCAATTGGCGAGGCTGCCAAGAGAAACTTCTTCCAAAACAATGAAACCCTTGTAGAAGATAAAAATGACATAAGAAGGGCTACCATACCATACCCTTGGGATGAGGTTAGCTATCAAATAATGAAGTATATTTCCTGTGAGAGGAGGTACAACATTTTCTATGGTTACCACTTTAGAATAATGCATGAATTAAGGTATGGCATGGACACTCCAGCCCCTTAGAAGCTCAACATCCCCTAGTTCCTTCTACAGTCTCTCATTAACTCTAGCATTAAAGTTCAAGTAGGGAATTCAAAGCAGTTAGCTCACCATGGGTTAATCAAAATTTTAGTGGAAGAAGCCCTCCATACATTCACACTCCCCATAGCATGGGAAATCTTTCGAAACATGACAGCTGAAGATGACATAAAGACCCTGACCTATGATATCAGTCCTACTGGCAGTGAGGAGGAAGTGCAGCAAGGGGGAGAAGGTGAAGCAACTAGGGATTTAGAATAAAAAGAAGGGAAGAAGGAAGATACCAGGATAGAGGAGGAGAAAGCTGAAGAAATAGAGCAGGGAGAAACAGAGATAGAGAAAGAGATAGGAGGAGAAAAAGGGGTAGAAAAGACAGAAGTGTCCCTCGAGACTCTAGAAAGAGAGGTAGTAGCTGCTCTCATTGCCCTTAGCACAACAATTAAGCCAAAACAAAAGAGGAAGAGGCAGACCTCAATGTATTTCAGGACTAGGAAGAGCACAAGAATCAAAACAAGGAAACCCCAACCTTCTTCTAAAGTGCCAATTATTATTGAAGATTCACCCTCTACCCAAGGAAAAGAATCCCCTTCCAAGGCACCTATCACTTATGAAAGGGGGACTCCTAGATCTCCCACATGGAAAGAAAAAGTAGAACTACAAGACTCAAAAACAGTCCTACAGGAGGCACAAACTGTTCTACAGGAGACCCTATTAAAACTACAGGAGACCCAAAATCTTGAAAAAAGGGTAGAAGGATAGCCACAGGGAAAGGAGGAAGCAACAGAGGCACAAGAACCTAATCCCCAACCTAATCTTAGCTCCTATTACAATCTTCTTCACAAGGGAACAATAATTCCACAAAGATTTTCAATTCCACTATTCTTTGAATTGGAGAAAGAAATAATAAAGACCCATAGGTGGATGCAAATAGCCAAATCCAAAGGAGTTGAGGATATTGGCCATATAGAGAACAAACTCAGAGAAATGGGCAGAGAGTTAAGTGTTGTTAGACACAGGGAAGTAATCACAAGAAGTCACCTTGGAACTGAAAATGAATTGCTAAGAAGACAACTGCAGGAGAAAGAGACCCAACTAGAATGCATGGCCAGCTGGTCCATGGAGGCATTGCAATGTAGGACACCAGTAAAATCCTATGGCCTGTATCTCAAAGACCAATGGATGCAATTTCAAATAAAGACTTTAGCATAAAGAGGCATAATGCCTTTCCAAGATTACTGGCCGTTTATGGACCTGTGTGACCAAAGCACATCAAAAGATAAGGCAAAGATGGCAGAATTCTATCTACATAACATGGCCCTCACAGACATGAATGTGTGGGACCCCAATGCTAGGCTAAGGGACCTACAACTAATGGCCATGGCCTCATGGATGAACCATGAAGAGTTAAGGGTAGCAAAAATAAGAAGGTTGATGATAAAGGAATAGAATTAGCCCTTAATGATCAGAGCTGAGCCATCAGACCCCATGGCACTCATTAGCACATATAGCCTGCTTGCACATAATCCTCAGATTGCCCCTAGATATATCAGTGATCACGCACAAGCCATTGCACATTTTGAGGATATGGAAAGTTTACTTTGGGATGACTGTGTGCATGCATGTATGAGGAGATGGAACACCTTACCACACAGTCTGCAGATCAGGGAGTATCATTTCTCAATAAGGATGAAAGAGGCATTAAGGAGAGTGCCAATGTACAAGTTCTCCATGCAGAGGCTGAAGGTCAATTTGATTGGCCTCAAATTGTGTCCCCCACTGCTACTAGGCATGCTAGAGGGCAGAAAAGAAGAAGAAGAGCAACAACAATGGGAAGAGGTAGACACGAAGGCAGGATTCTATGACAAGGAAGAGGAGACCACATCAGAAGCATGGGATGCTAGGGAGGCCACCAGGGCCATAAAAGATGGGGAGATGGACTAAGTTACTCAAAGGATGAGCAACACGTTCAGTAGGGTGGTGATGATGAGCCTCATAAATGGGTAATTATATGGGCTCATTTTACCTCCTAACCTAGTCAAATAAACCATTCTCTTATCTTATTGTATGATTTTCTAATTATATTTATGCTTATAGAGTGAGTTGAGTTAGTTATAATGCCATGCGGTCTAATATGTGTTTAATGTAGATTATTGATGAATTTTGTGGTCAAAGTCAAGGATCCAGTGGACAAAAGGCAACAATAACTTGAAGTGGACAAAGGAGAGGACTTATAGGAGGGAATCCCCCTCATTTATTACTCCTCATTTCGAATTCCCTTCATTCAGCTCCGAGTACAAACAACCAGGTCATGCATCAGTAGGCAGCTGAGCAAGTGGAGGATAACTGATGATTATCTCGAGTTTTGGGAGCCAAGCCTCCCTAATTTTGAGGAAGCTATTGGTAGCTTCATTTGTATAAGTAGAGAGGCCTAGGGCCTCACTACGGTCAGATTTTTGTTGGATTTTTGCAACAGTATTGCTTATGTAAACTCCGCTCAACTTGGAACTTATTATCTTGACAGTTCATGTAATCGTGTTATTGTTTTGAGAATAAATATGGAATCTTTTTTGAGTTAGCACTGAGTTACCTCAAAGGGCTAAAGCTCTTGGGTTAGGGAACAATCCAAGCATCCAATATCCTCTTTACTTGTATTTTTATGTTCCATTTTAGTTTGTAGAATAGGTTGCTGTTAGATGTATTTCTTTTATGGTTGAGAATAGGTTGCTTTTGATGATTCAGTTGATTGATTCCATTTGTGCTTTCTATAGTAGGTTAACCAGTGATAGAAAGAAGATTCAAAAGGCTATCAATATTACCTTGGCCTCTCTTCTTCCCTTTGGGACCATGATTTGAGGCAAAGACCCTCTTGCTGCCCCAAAAACACAGATTTTCCTCATTCATAGGATTTCTAATGTTTGTAGCTTCTTAGTTGGTTCACAGTCTAGTTTAGCTTTGCTTTCGAACTTATTCATCATGCTCATCTCCTTATTTTCAACACTCTTCTTTCATGCTTTATTTTCCTACGATGGTTATCAGCATTACCTTTCATAGATCATAGTTTACTTGATGCAAAAACTTTGTTTTTTAGATACACTTATTTCCTTGCTTGCTTAATCTCATTGGTTGACTGTCAGTTGTTTATGCAGAAAATATCTTCTAGCAGTAGGGCAGCCTATCAGCCATTCCATTCTCCATCTGATCCATGCTGTATAGGTCAACCAAGTCTCCCGTGAATTCTGCCTTAGTTTCCTGCATTTTCCATAGAATTTCTTCCTCTCTCCTTGAGCAAATCCAATCATCTTTCTCTCTCCTAATGATTCTTAGTAGACCCTAGGCACCCTAACACCTCATTCCAACATTCATCCACCTCTTCCACCCACTCTCATAACCTCAAAACAATGAAAACTGCTCTCGGCCTCCCCTTGTAGGCCTGTTGTAGAATGTTGTTTTTCCTACTGTAGATTTCCTATGTCCTCCTGTAGATTTTCCTGTAGGCTTTCTTTTGAAGAATGAGTGTGGCAAAAGTCTCCATAAGGCCACCTGAGACCTCCTAGAACCCATCCACACCATCCTAAATCCTTTCAAGTCGCAAAACCACCCTCCATCACCACCTATTCGCTGCCACATTCACAAACGAATGAATTACATGCATGTCACATTCACATAAAAATACATAAAAATACAAAATGATGCTGTTGCTCATTTACTTCCAGAAATAGCTTAGGTAGATGTTTTTTACTTCCTTGAGTAGGTAATGGCATTCTTTTCATGGTTTTCATAGCGCTTTCTGCAAAAGTAGGATTAATGGTTAACTAGGATTTCCCTGGTTTGCTTTACATTTCAGTCTTCCTTTCTGCAAGTAGAATAGAATCAATAGAGTAATCTCTCTTTTTCCTTTCATCACATATAGAGCTTCTTCTGGAATCCATAGAAGTTGGTTTGAGCTCCTAGTGATTTTGCACCGGCTGACTAAGTGACAACCTGCAGTAAGAACTAGTACTTGTGCATATAGCACCGTCGCTTCGAAGTTTGTTACGAACTACCTGGTTGATAAGAGTAAAATAGGCAGCCCAGGAGTTGTAGCATTATTGATGCAATATTGTTTCTCACCATCAGGCTCAACATGTTTCAGTTATAAAACCCAAAAAATAATTCAAGAAAACAATTCATTTCACCAAACATATACTAACTCGCGACATAGTGGAAAAGTTGGCTTCTCAATATTCACCCATGTAGAATGAGTTTTCCTATATATTCCTTTAGCGCAGCTCATGTTTCAGATTGTTGCTCCTCAACCCAGCTCCTTAACAAGTTCGTAAGATGCTCTTCAATGACACAAAGGAAAACTCCAAAGAAGGGCAAGAACAATGCCAATGACCTGCAACAAATTTTTTGATAATCACCTCCAATTTATGTCATTGTTCATGTGCTGCAAGAGCTTCAGTAGAACTCTAGGTGTTAGAGATGCCATTTCACCCCTCAGAGGATCTCTGCAAACCTCTCGATACTTGATCCTTGGCCACAAAAGCGTCGAGGGTTCTCTCCTCCTGCAAATAAAAAAATGGGCAGGTTCTCTCCTCTAAAAATCTATCCACAAATTGGCCAAAATCAAATAGCAGAAATACTACGGTTAACTGGCTGCTACCATAGTGGAATGGGCAATGGTAGAGCTTCTCCGTAAGCTAGAGATACTTGGATTACCAAACTCCAGCTGTGAACACTTACCATACCTGCACGATACCACCGTTTCACTAGCAATTTGCTATTATTTTGGTCAACCACTACGATTTGCAGGCTTATAGACTGGTTGATTTATTTGCCTCGGACTCTGCACCTACCTATTCCAGATTACCTCGCCTACCAACAGGTCTTAGTGTATGATGTTTCAGGGGTGAAAGTAGAAAAAATACGGGTGAGACAGACACGTTTTCGAAGTATTCAGGATATGTATTCAAAGTAGGAACATCAGAGGCTGAGATGTTGGATAAATATGATTCGAACAAAGTCCCTTTAATTTATCGTAACTGACCCCTTCTTCTTTTACGACGTTTACTACAAATAGGATCGAAATTTGGATGCTGGTTTAGGCTATGCTACGTTGACGGTCTACTTGGGCATTAGGATTCTATGTTCAAGAAGAGGACAGCTAAACTTCGATCTTCTTGAGTAGAACTTGGGCCTGCATTTGTTAAAATTTCTCAAGTTGTTTCATCGTGTCCTGATGTAATACCACCGGAATACCTTGAGGAACTGTCATTGTTGCAAGATCACATTGCACCATTCTCAACTGAAGTTTCATTATATATAATAGAGCGAGAACTTGAAGTACTAGTAGAGAATATTTTTTCTGAGATATCCCTTCAACCAATTGCTACAACTTTGAAAATATATATTCTCAGGAGTGAAGCCTACCAACCAGCGTCGCTCAACAACAGGAAAGGTTTAAGTGTGAACCCCATAATCAATAGCTAAGGGAATCAATTCCTTGCACCTGTCGATCACTCTTCCAAGGAGGTAATGAAGCGTGAGTAGATTTCCACAGGAAGATTTGAGCCACTGCAATTAGGATATAGAAATTCCAAAATTCAATCTTCAAATGTCACTTGCAGAAACCTTTAAATAAACAACAAAACAACTTAAATCCTGTGAAAACTCCAATTTTAGGACATCTGATGGAAAGCCACAAGTTTTAGTGTTGGTTGAACTGATTTTTGACTGGTTCACCCAAATCTGCAACTTCCTCCTGTAGAAACCTTTCTTGTACTGATGGAGATTTAGTATTTGAGAGCCTCAATTTTTAACTTTCCACAGCGTCCAACAAACAAGTTGGCATGCGATTGATTCGCCGTAGCCTCACAGTCTCCACCTTCGCTGCTCCATAGCTTGGCCTCCCAGTAACCTCCACAACACGGATCCACCACACTGCCACTATGCCACCTAGAGATTTGGTTACCAATGCCACCTCCACGCTATGAGATCATCGATTGACATGGACAAATGCAAAAATTAAAACAATACAAATACACTTTTTTATTTTCCTCAGCACAGGATGGGACCAAGCTTCCTCAACCAAGGACGGGCCAAGCCCATGAGAGGCCAGGCCCTCAAGGCTCTGACACCATTTTAGAATTCCATAAATTAATCTATATTACATTAATCAAATATGATATTACATATATACAAGAGTATTGTCTCAAGATAGGGAAAATATCTTGGACACACAATCATTGGTTGAGAGAATATTTCAACCACACATCAAACTAGGGAAATCACTCCTATAGAATAGGAACAGACTCTTTACATAGAAAGTCACAACTGAGACAAGTAGGAATTAGTATTCCAACATCTCTTGAGCACTCTTAGGACTTGCTTTTCCCTCTTTCTCCAGACTACAAGTTGCTTCTCGAGTAGCTATACTGCCTACTACTGATTCCTAATTCACCTCCTCAAGTTTCAAAGAATAATAATCATCAAGAGGATGCCGTCAACTCCTAGGGTAGAATTAATGTAGAAAGAAACGATAAAACTACCCCTTCATCAGGTAAGCCTATGCAAAATAGCGGCGGTATTATTACGATTAGGATGGTAATATCTAAGCTACAGCTCAAGGTCACGAGAAATCATTAGAACATATGTGACTTCAACACTAAAAACCCAACAAGATTATATTAGTAAATTGTGGTATTTATCCATAGTTTAACAAGGATAAATTGACATATAAATTTTGTCATAAAGAGTTTTGTTGGATATATATATATATATATACATCTGTGTGTGTGGTTTTTTTAATTGGGTATTTTGTCAATTGAATTATTTGACATGAATTTAAATATATATATTAAATCTATATATTAATTATTTTTCTAATAATTATTAGTAATAATTTAAAATAAAATTGTAATTTAATTAATTATTTTGATAAGTTTATTTATTTTTGAATAATGTTTTTAAAATTTTAATTTAATTATTCGAATTATTAAATAGATGGTAGGAATTTAAGTTTTACAAAATATTCTAAAATATTTTTAACGGTAATTATGAAGAAAAATTGAACTTTAAATAAAAGTAATTATGTCATTTTTATTACTTTAGTTAAATTGATTAAAAAAAAATGTTATATAAACATGTGTCATATGAACATGAGTTATGTTTTTTGGGGCATGTGGTAGGAATAAGGCATGATAGTATTAAAATTTAAGAATATGCATAATTAAGTGAAGATGAATCTCCATGGTTAAAAATAGTGTTACATGTATTTTTAAATTAATTTGGAAAGCCACCAGCCTGCTCAAGGCAATCTTATTTTCGTGGTTGATTTTTTCTAATCGGAACCTCACATGGGAGGTCCTTCAACGAAAGGGATGGTCGGGTCCAGGCAGATGTGTTATGTGTCGTCAGGCTTCAGAAACTAATGTCCACATGTTCTTTCAGTGTCCAGCATCGGCGCAAATCTGGTATGATCTCTCCGCATCTCATGGTTTTCCTCACCTGGTTTTCTCTTCTGTTCAGGAGGGATTCATGTGGTGGAGTGCCCAGCGTCCAGAATGGAGATCTTTATTCATCAACACGTGTTGGTGTCTCTGGAAATGGAGGAATGCCTGCATCTTCCAGGATTCCAAGGCCCCTATTGCCTCTACGCTGGTTCATATCCTTGCTATGCTTGGTCAGACTTGACAAGTTTTGGCTCTTCTCCACATGTTTTCTTTTTTACAGGGTCTTCTTTTCTTCTCATATAGTTTTTTTCTTCTGTGCTCCATGCGGAACTTTCTCCACCAGGAACCTTCCTTCCTTTTCGGATGTTTATCAAGGATATGTTTTGTTATTCTGGATATTCTCATATGGATTTTGTTTCAGCTCAACCATGTTGCAGGCCTGTTTTTGTCTACAATTCTCAGCAACAGCAGGCCGAATTGTTGAAGGCTCTGTTTTTCTAACATTTGCAGTCTACAATTCTCAACATCAGCAGGCCGAATTGTTTTTGGCTTTATATGTACTTGCTCATTATATTTTCTTAATATAATATATCATGATTTTCTCTCTGAAAAAAAAAATATTTCAATAATAATAATAATAATAATAATAATATACTTATAATTTAGTTAGTTAGTTATTATTACTTTTAATCTTCAAAATGTGAGATGTATAATAAGTTAAGTGTTTTACCAACTATTTAGTTTATATGGTTGTGCTATTTTTTATCATTATTTTAATGTTGATAATATGATATGTATTACAAGAAAAATGCTTTGTTTGATGTGGACATTTACCAGCTATTTAATTCAATTTATATGGTTATATTAGTACATATTTGTTTTTCATAATAATTGATATAGTAGTGTGATTTAAATTTTGCTTTTCATATATAAATATATATTTAATAAATGTTTATGTTTTTGTATTTGATATTTTTATGTAAACATGTTTGGATATATATTATTTTTGTATATAATTTTGGGTATATATTTTATGATTATTTTTACAGGATGATGCTCACAGGGGTGAAGAAGTGGGATTGAAACTAGTGAAATGAATCACATAGCGAAGTGGTATTGAAACTAGTGAAATGAATTACATAGCGTCTATCATCACTTCTGGGGCTTGTACCCGTTAGCTAGGACTTCCTGGGAGAAGTGGAATTGAAACTAGTGAAATGAATCACATAGCATCATCACTACTCACAGCATCAACATCACTACTTACAGGGCTGAAGAAGTGGGATTGAAACTAGTGAAATGAATCACATAGTGTCAGTCATCACTTTGGGGCTTGCACTCGGCAACTAGGACTTCTCGGGAAGTCACCCATTCCAGATCTCCTCTAGCTCAAGCACACTTAACTATGGAGTTTTCCCCAAATCACGGCCACTTAGCTTGCTACCCCATTCACAAGCTAAGTGGTAGGAATAAGGGGGGAAACTCCATAGTTAAGAACGCTTGAGCCAGAGGCGATCTCAGATGGCTAACCTCCCGGGAATTCCTGGTTGCTGGGTGCAAGCCTCGGAAGTGATAATTGACACTAGGTGATTCATTTCACTAGTTTCAATCCCACTTCTTCAACTGTGTGAACATCACCCGATACAATGAGTGCTAAGTGGACTATCCAAAAATCATGAAAAATTAGTTAGTTATGATTGCCTCTCATGAAAATAGTCATAGATAAATAAGTCACTTAACATAGTTGAATCCCAAAAAATAATATCCAATGATATATATATATATAAATATTATAAGAATTATATAAATTTGAATTACATAATTTAATAAGAAAATAATTACATACTAAAGAGCATAAATTCAATAAAAAAAATAATAATTAAACAATTATATCCAAAAAGAAATTGTTATATTCAAACATTTGCACCAAAAACAATTAATAATGAAATCGGATCTTTTAAAATATATTAAAAGAGAAGTACAACTTTGATTAAATGTAATAAAATTAATGTAAAACCCACCTCAATTCAAAACTTCACCGACAGCGAGAGGTCAAAGAAACAAAACTGTCCACGAAACTTTAAAAATTAAAATAAATTTATTTTATTATAAATACTTTATTTTGTTTTTTTTTTCCCAATGAAATTTAAAAGTATAATGTTTTAATCATATATTTATTATTATTATAATTTAATGATATAAAGAAATATTTTCAAAATTTAAGAAAAAACACCAAAAAAAACAATTCTAATAATATTATCAATTAGTAGAATTATAATAATAAATATGATTGATATACACTTTAGGCGTTAACTTAATATATGCTAAGTTATAAATCTAATATGCTAAATTAATACATTAATATTAAATTAATATATTAAATATTAAATTAATATATCAAATATTAAATTAATATATTAAATATTGTTATTGTTATTAATATTGTTAATTATATTTATTAATATAAATATTGTTAATTATTTAAATAATTCATTTAATTATTAATTAGATCATTAAATAGTTAATTCATTTATTATTAATAATTAAGTCATTAATTACTAATAATTAAGTCAATTAATTAATAAATAATATTTATTATTATTACTATTAACTAATATTATTTTATTAATATAATTATTGTTTTTATTTATTTATTAATATAATTATTGCTTTTCTTTTTTAAGTTGTGTTTATTATTATTAAATAGTAATATTAAAAATGCTATGAATAACATTATACCACATGAATATGAATCCTTCGATTAATAAACACAGGAGATTGATATTATAAGTCTAGGCAAATAATAAACCCGTGGGATTTACACTAAAAATTCAAGGGATTATAAACCCAAGGAAATAATACTAAATCCAAGGGATCAATATTATAAACTCAAGGTATATAAACCCTAAGATAAATATTACAAACCCTAAAATGATTATGGTTGAGCATGGTTCATTTTCATATTGAGACAATCTTTATCACAATGCGATGTTGGGCCATGGTTGACCATCATTGATTTTCATATGGAAACAATCTTTGTAACAATGCGATGTAGGACCATGGTTGATTTTTATATTGAGAAAATCTTTGTAACAATGTGAAGTTGGACCATGGTTGGCAATGATTATAAACACAAAGATTAATATTAAACCCAAATATTAATATCGTAAACTTTGAGTAATATTATACGCTAGGAACATGAACCCTTAGATTAATAAACCGAAGTGATTAATATTATAAGCCCAAGGGATTAATACTAAAATCCCAATGGAAAAATATTAAAACCAAAGGAAAAATATTATAAACTCAAGGTACATAAACCCTCAAAGGAATATGATCAACCTAAAATAAACATGGTTGACCATCTTTTACCATGGGTGATTTTCATATAGAGATGATATATCCCATGGTTTCTTTTCATATAGAGATGATTTTACATTGGACAACGGTTGATCATGGTTGATTTTGATATTGAGACAATATTTATCACAATGTTATATTGGACCATGGTTGCGCATGGTTGACCATGATTATAAACCCAAGGGATTTATATTAAACTGTACGATTAAAATTATAAAATGTATGAATAATATTATGTCCTAGGAATATGAACCCTTAGATAAATAAACCCAAGTGTTTTATTATAAACGCAAGGGATTAATTCTAAAACCCCAAGGTATTATAAACCCAACGGAATAATATTAAACCCAAGGGATAAATATTATAAACACAAGGGAATAATAAACACAACAAATTAATACTAAACCCCAAGGAAATAATATTAAACCCAAGGGATAAATATTGTAAACCCAAACATAAATATTATAAACCTTAAAATAAACATGGTTGACCATGGTTGACCACGGGTGATTTTCATATTGACAAAATTTTCTCACAACGTGAAGTGGATGATGGATGACCATGATTGATTTTCATACTCAGACAACCCTCGGCACAATACGATGATGGACAATGGTTGTCTATGGTTGATTTTCATATTGAGACAATCTTTGTCACAATGCGATATTGGACCGTGGTTGACCATGGTTGTTAGAATGTGATGTTGGACCAAAGGATTAAGAAACAAGGCGTATATGAACCCTCAGATTGATAAACCTAAGGTATTGATATTATAAACCCAAGGTATTAAATCTTAAACTCTAACATATTATAAACCCAAGGGATTGGGACTAAAACCCCAAGGGATTATAAACTCAAGGAGATAATATTAATTCAAGGGATAAATATTATAAAATCAAGGTTTATAAACCATAAAATAAATATTATAAACCCTTAAATAAGCATGGTTGACCATGGTTGATGTTCATATTGGCACAATCTTTGTCACAATGCGACGTTGGACTATGGTTGACCATGAAGTATTTTAATTTTGAGACAATATTTGGCGTAACGTGATCTTCAAAAATGGTTGCCCATGGTTGAGCATGGTTGATTTTTGTATTGAGACAATGTTTGTCACAATGCAGTGTTGGACCATGGTTGACCATGGATGAACATGGTTGTCACAATGTGATGTTGGATGAATATTATACCCTAGCAATATGAACTCTTAGATTGATAAACCCAAGGGATTCATATTATAAACCCAAGGGATTGATTTTAAAATCCCAAGGTATTATAAATCCAAGAGAATAATATTAAACCCAAGGGATAAATATTATAAACCCAATGGATTAATACTAAAAACCCAAGGGATTATAAACCCAAGGGAATGATATTAAACCCAAGGGATAAATATTATAAACCCAAGGGATATAAACCCAAACATAAATATTAGAAACTCTTAAATAAACATGGTTGACCACGGGTGATTTTCATATCAACACAATTTTGTCATAATGTGAAGTTGGACAATGTTTGGCTATGATTGATTTTCATATTTAGACATCCTTTTGGCACAATGTGATGTTGTACAATGATTGGTCATCGTTTATTTTCATATTGAGGCAATATTTGTCACAATGCCATGTTGGACCATGGTTGAACATGGATGACCATGGTTGTCAGAATGTGACGTTGGACCAAGGGATTGATAAATTGAATGGATATTAACCCTTAGATTAATAAACCCAAGGAATTGATATTATAAACCCAATGTATTAATTATAAAACCCCATTGCATTATAAGCTCAAGGGAATAATATTAAACACAATGGATTGTGATTATCCCTTAGTATAAACCCAAGGGATTGAGACTAAAAATCCGAGGGATTATAAACTCAAGGGAATAATATTAAACCCAAGGGATAAATATTATAAACCCAAGGTAGATAAACCCTAACATAAATATTATAAACCCTTAAATAAACATGGTTGACCATGGTTGACAACGGTTGATTTTTATATTGACATAATCTTTGTCACAATGCGACGTTGGACTATGGTTGAAGATGGTTGGTTTTCATATTGAGACAACCTTTGGCATAATGTGATGTTGAACAATGGTTGGCCATGGTTGACCATGGATTAACATGGTTTTCACAATGTGACATTGGACCAAGAGAGAATCTTTGTCACAATGTCACCATGGTTAGTGACCATGGTTGATTTTCATATTGAGACAATCTTTGACACAATGTGATGTTGGAACATGGTTGACCATGGTTTATTTTCATATAGATACAATCCTTGTCACAATGCAACATTGGTTGCTTTTCATATTAAGAAAATATTTGTCACAATGTGATGTTGGACCATGGCAGGGAAAATTTTAAGGATGGAAAATTTTCTTGAAGTTTAAAAATATTGGTGAATCTCACTAGTTCCTAATATCCAAATATAAAAAATTTATTGATGTATTTGTAAAATTATTCAAATTTATAATGATTTTATATATACTCTCTATATATTGTTGGTGATTTTTAAGGTAAAATAATTTTATATTGTAAAATTTGGGCGAATCGTTTTTATAAAAAATGGAAATTAGCAAACCTTTTTTAGGAAAAATCATGGAAAATTAGCCCAACTACGAATACTAGCCCCTAAAATTTTCCATGGACCATGGTTAACCATGATTGATAAACCCAAGGAATCGATATTATAAACCTAAGTGATTAATTCTAAAACCCTAAGGTATTATAAACATAAGGAAAAAATATTAAACCCAAGAGAATTATAAAACCAAGGGAATAATATTAAGGGATAAATATTATAAACCCAAGGTATATAAACCCTAAAATAAACATGGTTGACCATGGTTTATTTTCATATTGACACAATATTTGTCACAATGCGAAATTGGATGATGGTTGACCATGATTGATTTTCATATTGAGACAACCTTTGGCACAATGCAAAACTAGCCAGTCGTTGGCCATGGTTGACCATGGTTAATTTTCATATTAATACAATCTTTGTCACAATTAGACATTGGACTATGACTGACCATAGTTAACCATGGTTGTCGAAATGTGATGTCATACCATGATACAATCTTTGACACAGTGTGACCATGCTTATTAACCATGGTTGACTATGTTTGATTTACATATTTAGAAAATCTCTCACATAATATGACGTCGAGCCTTGGTTGACCATGTTTGGCCATGGTTGATATTCATATTGAGACAATATTTATGACAATGTTGAGTAGGACCATGGTAGATGATAAATGACCATGGTCGATCATGCTTGAACAATATGGACCATGATTGACCATGGTTGACCATGGCTAACCATGATTGACCTTGGTTGGCCATGGTTGACCATGATTTCTTTCGATATTGAAAATTGTTTTGTCACAAACCCATATTGGCATTATTATAACATAAGGGATTAATAAAACCAATGAATTTATATTATAAAACCAATGGATTATAAACCCAAGGGATTTATATTGAATCCTAGTAATAATATTATAAACCCTATTAATATTATTATACCCTAGAAATATGAAACCTTAGATTAATAAACCCATGGGATTGATATTATAAACCCAAGCTACATAAACCTTAAGACAAATATTATAAACACTAAAATAAACATGGTTGACCATAGATGATGATGGTTGATTATAATTTTGAGACAATCTTTGTCACAATGCATTATTGAACCATGGTTTACCATGTCTGATATTCATATTGAGAGAATATTTCTCACAATGCGACATTAGAACCTGGTTGACCATGCTTGACCATGATTAATGATGGTTGACGATGGTTGATTTCATATTCAAACAATCTTTGTCAAAATGTGATGTTGGACCAAGGTTGACCATGGTTGTCATAATATGATGTTGGACCATGAGACAACCTTTGACACAATGTGACCATGGTTGACCATGACTGATTTTCATATTGAGACAATCTTTGTCGAATTGCAGAATTCGACTATGGTTAACCATCGTTCACATATGGTTGATGTTCATATTGAGACAACATTTGTCACAATGTCAAGTTAGCCCATGGTTGACCATGACTCACCATGATTAACCATGGTTGATTTTCATATTGACCATGAGAGACCATGGTTGACCATGGTTGACCGTGATTGATTTTAACATTGAGGCAATCTTTGTCAGAATGCAACAATGGACCATGATGGACCATGGTTGACCATGATTTACTGACACAATGTGACCATGGTTATTGACCATGGATGACCATGGTTTATTTTTATGTTGAGATAATCTTTGTCAAAATGTGATATTGGACCATGGTTAACAATAGTTGATGATGCTTGACCATCATTGACCATGGTTGAGCATGGTTGATGATGGCTCACAGAAGTCGGATGTTCATATTCAAACAATATTTATCACATTGTGATATTGGACCATGGTTGATCATGTCTGACCCTGATTGACCATGGTTGATTTTCATACTGACCATGATTGACCATGATTGACCATAATAGAACATAGTTTACCATGATTGATTTAAAGATTATAAACCCTATCAATAATATTATACCCTAGGAATAAGAGCCTTTAGATTAATAAACCCAAGGGATTGATAAACCTTTAGATTAATTAACACAAGGCACTAATAAACCCAAGGGATTAAGTTTGTAAACCCAAGCTATATAAACCTTAAGATAAATATTATAAACCATAAAATAAACATGGTTGACCATGGTTCATTTTATTATTGACATAATCTTTGTCACAATGCGTTGTTAGACCATCATTGGCCATGGTTGACCATGATCGATTTTCATATTGAGAGAATCTTTCTCACAATGCAACATTAATTTGGTTGACTTGATTGATGATGGTTGACCATGGTTTATTTTCATATTGAGACAATCTTTGTTAGAATGCAATGTTGGACCAAGGTTGACCATGTTTTCACAATGTGGCATTGGACCATGTGGCAATATTTAACACAATCTGACCATGCTTATTGACCATGTTTGATTTTTATATTGAGACAATCTTTGTGAAAATGTGAGGTTCGAACATGGTTGATAATGGTTGATGATGGTTTACCATCATTGACCATGGTTGACCATGGTTCACATACGATTGATGTTCATATTGAGACAACGTTTGACACAATGTGACGTTGGACCCATAGGGGATTCATTTAATGAAACTCTAACCTATCATGTGTGTTCATGGAATATTAAACAATACCATTAATTTGACTACATATTGGAAAATATCCCTAAAAACCATATTATTTAACCCTCTACCAATATGAACCGAATACAACTTACCAATTTAAAAAATGCCTACTTCCACTAAATATTGTAGGTATCCATTTTTCGTTAACATTTTGTATACCCCTTTATATTTTTTCATTAACTTTGAGATCCATTTTTTATATCTATGAATATAAAACCCCTTTTACCCCTATATATCCCCAATATATTATGTCATTTTTTCCTCAATACATATCCCTCAATATGAACCCACATGGTATGGTATTGTGCCCCCAGTGAAACCCTCGTGGTTGGACCATGGTCAACCTTGATTGACCATGATTGGCCATGATTGAATTTTGATATTGACCATGATAGACCATGGTTGGTGCAACACTCAGAACTTAAATTAGTCTAGAATTCAATAAAAATAAATCCCACTCCAAATCATGAGCATCACAAACAATTACATGGCTATTTATTTTAATGAGAGAAGTCTCTCGTATCTCTTCTAGAGAAACTTCCTCCTAGATATTTGGAGGAAGTTGAGAGTTATCCTCTCAATTTTAGAATTCTATCCTAACTTCCCTATCTCCTAATTAATTTTAAAATGAATCACTAATTTTAGAAAATCCTAGATTCTTCAATTAAATAATCACATAAAAATTAAATATGAGATGCTCCTGCGTCATACTACCAGGGAAGTAAAAATACATTCATATGCTTTGTTTCTGGAGTTTGTCAATACTTATGCCATATTTTGAAATCTCTGCTTCTGTCATCCAAGTAGTGCCTTCAATTGGTCAATTTCTCCATTTAACCAAGTATTGAAAATATTCTTTGTTTCTGGTCCTTTTAGGTACTCTTTGATCGATGATGGATTCAATTTGCTTTGCTGGTACTAAAGGTAGTTGCTTCTCCCACTAAATTTTGTCATGAATAGGTGCATATTTAGAGTCATCCATTTGTTCCTTAAATGGGTCTAGATCTGAAACATTAAATATTGGTGAAATACCAAAGTTTTTGGGTAGTCTATTTCATAAGTATTTGAGGAAATTTCCTCAAAACTTTGCATGGTCCAATATTTTTTAATTTTAATTTATTATATTCCCCTTTAGGAAATATTTCTTTCCGAAGGTGTGCCATAACCAAATATCCAACATTAAAGTCTAGTTGTCTTCTTTTGGAATCCGCTCTTTGTTTATACTTGCTGTTGCTTTCTTGTAGTTGATATTTCACTCTATTATGTATTTCCTACATACTCGATGAAAAGTATTCACCATCTGCACTTCTGAATTGTTGTTTTCCCAAATTCCTCAATTCATAAATCCCTCTTGGATGCATTCCATAAATAATATGGAATGGGCTTAATCATGTGCTTCTGTTAGGTGAATCGTTATATGCAAGTTATGCCTGAGAAAGTACCTAATCCCATTGTTTCGTATGTTGAGTTACCACATTCCTTAAGATATTTCCAAGGCTTCTATTTACCACCTTATTCTTACCATTAGTCTGGGCATGATATGATGAGCTGAAACTGAGATTGGTTCCCAACATTTTCCATATATTTCTCCAAAAATGACCCACAAATTTGGTGTCTCTGTCAGAAACAATACTTGTAGGAAATCCATGCAATCTAACATATCTTTGAAGAATAATTTTTCTATGTTATTTGCATCATTTTCTTTTTACAAGCCATAAAATGTGCCATCTTTGAGAATCTATCAACCACAACAATTATTGAATCACTTCCTTTTTGTGTTTTGGGCAAGCCTAATACGAAATCCATGTTGATGGAGTCCCATGGTAGATTTGGTAGTGGTAGAGGTTGATATAATCCAATGTTTTTACATCTTCCTTTTTCATATTGGAATATTCTACATCTCTACACAATTTTTCTTACATTTGTTGACATATGAGGCCAACAATATGTTGGACACAGATTGTCATTGATGTCAATATGGCAATATTCAAGAGGAGGAGACAGAGCATATCGGAGCCAAGAGGAGCAAAAGGAGCCAAGAGGAGCAGACCATATCGGAGGAGCCACATATATCAGAGCAAGAGGAGCCATATCGGAGGAGTGCCAGAGCAAGAGGAGCCATCGGAGGAGCTATCAGAGCATATCGGAGCAAGAGGAGCCATCGGAGGAGCTATCGGAGCTATCGGAGCATATAGAAATTCATTTGATGGCGATCAAATGAACTAATAATATATACATGCCCATACTTTCCATCAGAACGACGAGAGCATACACAGGAGCCATTTGACCTTCCAAATCAACGGTCCAGGAGACATGGGAATAGTGCGATGAGCTGTGAGCCGTCAAATCACTAATCCGGATCGACGGTCCCTATCTAATCGACGATCGAGAGATCGGAGGAGTGGAGCCTTTTGGGACTGCGAAGTGGAGAGCTCCGATATCCGGATCCGAAGTCATATTAGAAAGTAGCCTAAAGGGAGATCGGGTCTGATAAAGAATTGCTTGCGAAGTGGAGAGCTCCGATATCCGGAGCCGAAGTCATATTAGAGAGCAGCCTAAAGGGAGATCGGGTCCGGTTTTGTATCGGCGGATGCATACAGATATAACCCGCGACGAGCGATCGCCGATCGCCGACGAATTACCTTTGGGCGGAGGCGGATGCGATAAAATATAAACTGTGGTGCATAGCATATCGGGTCCGCGGAGCAGAGAATCCTTATCGCATCAGCGAAATCCGGAGCCGAAACTCTTATCAAGCAAAATAGAAAGCATATCGGGTCCGCAGAGGACTTGTATCATTTCAGAGGTAGCGATCAGCGAAATCGCCGAAGGTCCTGGAGCTGAAATTAAGTTAAGAAGGAGTATAAGGAGGAGTCGGGTCCGCGTTCCTTGTCGGAGACGGAGCTATTGTTTACAAGCAAGCACCGATATACATCAGACCCGAAACCAGTATAGAAGGGATTCTAAAATAGCATCGGGTCCGCTCCTCATCGGAGGTCAGGCCTTAAGAGTTTTGTTATGGTTGCGAAATCCGGACCCGCCGAATTTATGAAAGCAACCATATAATCCTTGAGATCCGCGTACATTGAGTTAAGCGGTTTTTATGCTAGTTCTGTGTATTGATATTATATGGTTACATATGGCCATGAGGGGTTTTATGGTAATTCCATATATGTCTATAAGTGTGGCGGGTTGATTAAAGCGCTCGGTGATGGTTGATTAAAGGCTCAGTTGGTGGCTTCCGATGGTTGATTATAAAGCACCGATAAAAGGTGTCTTCGATTCCTAATAAGTCCATGGTTATAAAAGGCTTTCGGCCTAAAGAACACTTCCGATAAAGCCTGTAAGACAGAAGAAGCAAAGGAATGGAAGCTGAAGTGTCAAGCGATCAAGTGAGGAGGAAGCCAAAGAGTCAGCATGTAAGAAGAAACGAATGGACAGGGGGATGGAGCATATAAAAGCAGCAAAAATAGAGAACTGAAGGTGTTGTTGGTGGATGGCATAACTTGAGCATGAGATAGTGGAAGCAGCAGAAGCAGTGGAAGCTGAAAAGAGCACAGCAGCACACCAGTGTATACCAAAGAGGTTGGAGCCTCAGAATAGAACAGGATTGAAGTCCTTGGGAGTTAGTGCTCTTAAGTCCAAGATTGGTGTCTTGGCAAAATAGAGTTGGTGCTCAGGAGGTTGGAGCCTCAGCAAAATCCAAGTTGGAGCTTGGCAACCAATTGTGACAATCTATTTATTGTATTTATTTTACTGCACAGTTATATTAGTAAAAGCATTTATTCTTGCTGTTCATTTTGTGTTCTGAACATATATGTTTTAACTAGTAAAACAATAGTGAGAAAAAGAAATACTGATTCACCCCCCCCTCAGTATTTCCAACAATTGGTATCAGAGCGGGCTTCTTCATTCTAGCCTAATAGATTGAATAAGGATCAGCAACCATGATGAGAAATCATGAAGCATCAGGAAACCCTTCTCTGTTTGATGGCACTAACTTTGGGTTTTGGAAGAAAAGAATGACTTACTATTTAATGTCCCTTAGACCTGAAGTCTGGCATTTTTGTCAAACTGAATACCAAGCGAATTCCACTCTTCCAACAGACCAAGACGAGAGGAAAGCCTACATTGCAAATGCAAAAGCCATGAACTCTATCACTAGTGGAATCACTGATTCCGAGTTTACAAAAATCATGCACTGTAACTCTGCCAGAGAAATGTGGGAGAAGCTAGTTAGCTTGTACGATGGAGACTCAAAAGTCAAAAAGGCAAAGCTTCAAACTCACAGAAGACAATTTGAAAGTTTGAACATGGAAGAGGAAGAAGATATTGCAGCATACCTCCTCCGAGTAGCTGAAGTGGTAAATTCCCTGAAAGGATTGGACGAAAAGGTTGAAGAAAGTACTATTGTACAAAAGGTATTAAGGTCCCTTCCAGAAAGATTTGACTCCAAAATAAGTGCTATAGAAGAATCAAAGGATCTTGACACCCTCAAAATGGATGAACTCCATGGAATTCTCACTGCCTATGAAATGAGGAAAGGTGGACCTAGCTCCAAAGATGCAGCATTCAAGGCCTCAAAGTCAAAGAAAGGGAAAGAAAGGAATGACTGTAGTGATGAGTCAGATGTGGAATCCGAATTGGCTCAATATGTACGAAAGTTGAAGAGAGGATCTAAGCTTAAAGGCAAGTATCCTCTTATCTGTTTTAAATGTGGTAAAATAGGTCATTATGCAGCAAAATGTCCTCATAAACAAGACAGTGATGATGAAAGAAATTCTAAAAGAATGACATACAAAAAGAAAGGGTTCAATGAGAAAAACCTTCTCTCCAAGCAAGGTGAGTCTGATGAGGTTGAGTTTATGGTCATCAAAAAGAAATCAGATGAGGAAAGAAATCATGATGAAAGCCAAGAAGCATTATTCATGGCACTCACAGATGATGATGACTCGGGGCCAGAAGGAAATGTGGATGAACTGTTAATAAGTGCCATTAAAGAGAACGAGAAACTACGGAACAAAATTATCTCTCTCAAAGTGGAAAACGAGGAAATAAGAAGGAGAGAAGATCTCTTGGAAACAAAGCTTAAGGAAAAAGAAGAGACTTGTGAAGAACGTGAGGCTGAAGTAGTATCTCTGAGAAAGGAGTTGGAGCAAATTAAAAAGGGATGTAAAAGCTCTCAAATACTTGATACTATTCTGAAAAATCAAAAACCTCAACATGATAAGTCTGGAATAGGTTTCAAGGGAGAATCCTCAAGCACTAAGAATAGTGCGAAAAGCTATGCTGATAGACTTTCCCGCAACCCAAAAGATAAAAAAGTATCTTATCAAAAGTGCATCCCAGATTCCAAGAATAAAGGAAGAGTTACTCCAAAGAAGAATGTGGAGTGGAATCATGGACACTACAGCAAATACAAATCTGTACCCCACCAAGGGCCCATCAAAAATCCAAAGGATGAGGGAGGAGTAATTCTCAGAAAGGAAAGCGAATTAAACCGTGGTTACTTCAAAACCATATTTCTTGGACACTGTTTTCACTGTAAAAACTTTGGTCACCAAGCTAGACACTGTATGGCTCGCAGAAGTGAAAAGACAACACAAAAGGACCAAGTAATCAACTCATATGCTCCCAAAAGACAGGGACAAATCAAAACCTTCAATTCATTCGATCCCTTGACTAAATTTGATCTGACTTGCTCTTTTTGCTACAATAATGGACACTATGAACAAGATTGCCCACTCAAAGGAAGAAAGACGAGTAGCAAGAACTTTGCAATGGACAAATGCGGCCTGGCTATATTTGCACAAAATAATGGAAACCAGTGGTTTGTGGATAGTGGGTGCTCCAGACACATGACAGGAGACAGAAGGAAATTTATCTCATTGAGCAAAAAGGAAGGGAATGTGTCCTTTGGAAGTGGAACTGGCAAAATTGCAGGAAGAGGAACAGTTACTCTGATCAATGGAAAAGGAAAAGCTCAAAATGCTCTGCTGGTTGACGGACTCAAACACAACCTTCTGAGTGTCAGCCAAATTTGTGATCAAGGACATAAGGTTGTTTTCAGCACCAAAGACTGTGAAATAAGGAACTCTGCCTCTGGGAAACTTGTGGCAAAAGGAGTGAGAACACCAGACAATATTTATGTTCTGAACAAGATTCAGGAAAACAAATGCTACTTCAGTCAGGCAGATGAGAGTTGGTTGTGGCACAAGAGACTTGGACATACCAGCTTCGAAAATCTGATCAATATCAGCAAGATCAAAGCTGTACAAGACATCCCAAGGTTGTCCAAACCAAATCAAGCAGTGTGTGGTCCATGTCAACATGGAAAACAGACCAGAACCAACCACAAGACAAAGGAACACTATACATCAAAGCCCTTGGAGATCATACATGCTGATGTGTGTGGGCCAACTAGAAATCAAGCACTCCAAGGAGAAAGGTACTTTGTATTATTTGTTGATGATTATACTAGAATGATGTGGATATATTTCATAAAGTATAAATCTGAAACTTTTGAGTGTTTTAAGAATTTAAAAGCCCTTGTAGAAAATGAAAAAGATTCAAAAATTAAGTGTCTCAGAATAGACAGAGGAGGAGAATTCACATCAAACGAGTTCAGAGAGTTCTGCAATATTCATGGAATTAAAAGGGAATACTCGGTTGCTAGAACACCTCAGCAAAATGGGGTAGTTGAAAGACGAAACCGAACTGTCCAAGAAATGGCAAGAACCATGCTGTTAGCAGCAGACCTACAACCTAAATTCTGGAGGGAAGCAGTAGGGACAACTGTCTATACATTGAATCGGACTCAATTGAGACCAAATTGTGACAAAACTCCTTATGAGCTATGGAAAGGGAGACCTGCTTCGGTGAAGTATTTCAAAATATTTGGAAGCAAGTGCTTCATAAAAATAAATGATGGTTCACCTGGAAAATTTGATTCTCGAGTTGATGAGGGGATATTTCTTGGATATTCTCCACGGAGCAAGGCTTACAAGTGCTACGATTTTCGACTGAAGAAAATAGTGGAAAGCATCGATGTAAAGGTTGATGAAGATCTTCCAGAAGAGGAAATTGAAGAACAAGAAGATGACTTTCTCATTGAAGAAGAAGAACCTAAAGAAGAAGAGATAGATGATGAAGAAGAAGAAGAGGAAAGAGAACCACCTCATACCCCTTCAAAGATGAAGTATGTAGAAAGATATCATCCAGAAGAACAGATCATTGGTGATAAAGATGAAGGTGTGCAGACCAGAAGAAGGATAACAACCTCACCCAAGAGAAAAGCCATTGCCCTCCTATCTATGATAGAACCAGAAACATTCATAGAAGCAAGTAAGGATCCTCATTGGGTAAAAGCAATGGAAGAAGAAATGTCCCAAATTGAGAAGAACAAGACGTGGGAGCTGGTACCTCGTCCGAAGGACAAAAACATAATAGGAACCAAATGGGTGTTCAAAAATAAAATGAATGAGGAAGGACAGGCTATCAGAAACAAGGCAAGACTTGTTTGCAAAGGCTATTTGCAAATTGAAGGAGTTGACTTTGAAGAGACGTTTGCACCAGTGGCCCATATGGAAGCTATCAGGATGTTTTTAGCATTTACTTGCTCGAAAGGATTCAAAATCTATCAAATGGACGTGAAATCAGCATTTCTAAATGGGGAACTCAAGGAGGAAGTCTACATGGAGCAGCCAGAAGGTTTTGATCTGACAGCAGGAAAGGACCTAGTCTGTAAGTTGAAAAAGGCTTTGTATGGGTTGAAACAAGCTCCTAGAGCTTGGTATGCAAGACTGGATAACTATCTCCAACAACAAGGCTTCAAAAAGGGAGTGGCTGGAAGCAATCTATACATAAAGATAGATCAAGGTAAGTTACTAGTTGCTCTTGTTTATGTCGATGATCTGATTTTCGCTAGTAATAATGATGAAATGAGCCATGAATTTTCTCAAAGCATGGCAAAAGAATTTGAGATGTCAATGATAGGAGAACCGTCCCACTTCCTTGGACTTCAAGTATCTCAAACCAGAGCAGGATTGTGTATATCTCAAGCCAAATATCTAAAAGACATGCTCAGAAAATATGGAATGGAGGACTGTGCACTCGTGAGCACTCCCATGACCACAAAATGCAAACTGAGCAAAGATGATGACTCCCCTCTAGTAGATGCAACTCATTACAGGTCAATGATTGGAGCCCTTCTATACTTAACAGCTACACGACCAGACATAATGCAAGCAGTAGGAATGGTGGGAAGATTTCAATCGGCTCCCAAACAATCCCATTTATTAGCTGTAAAAAGAATCCTCAGATATCTGAAGGGAACTTCTGATTTCGGTCTTTGGTACCCAAGGAACTCAACACTGACTGTAACTGCATACACCGATGCTGATTGGGCTGGAAATATAGATGATCGGAAAAGTACTAGTGGAAATGCATTCTTCCTAGGAGACTGTTTGGTATCCTGGCTCAGCAAAAAACAGTCATCCATATCATTATCCACAACTGAAGCCGAGTATATTGCTGCAACAGACTGTTGTACTCAGATACTATGGATGAAGGAAGCGCTAAAGGATGTCAACATATGTATAGATCAACCAATTACTGTTTATTGTGACAACACTAGTGCTATCAGTCTCAGTAAAAATCCAGTGATGCACTCAAGAACCAAACATATACCAATCAAGTATCATTTCCTCCGTGAGCAAGTAGCTGAAAAAAACATCGCTCTGGAATATATAAGTACTAATGAGAAGATAGCTGATATTTTCACTAAACCTCTTCCTCGGGAAGCATTCGAACACCTGCGACAAAAGATGGGGATTATTTCTTTATCATCGCTTAAGTTTATTCATAAAGATGTAGCAGGACAGGGGGAGCAGCTTGACAGGGGGAGTTCGTATGCATTCCTTTGCCATTGATGTCAAAGGGGGAGAAGGCAGAAGAATATTTCCATCAATAACAAAGGGGAAGATTGTTGGACACAGATTGTCATTGATGTCAATATGGCAATATTCAAGAGGAGGAGACAGAGCATATCGGAGCCAAGAGGAGCAAAAGGAGCCAAGAGGAGCAGACCATATTGGAGGAGCCACATATATCAGAGCAAGAGGAGCCATATCGGAGGAGTGCCAGAGCAAGAGGAGCCATCGGAGGAGCTATCGGAGCATATCGGAGCAAGAGGAGCCATCGGAGGAGCTATCGGAGCTATCGGAGCATATAGAAATTCATTTGATGGAGATCAAATGAACTACTATTATATACATGCCCAGACTTTCCATCAGAACGACGAGAGCATACACAGGAGCCATTTGACCTTCCAGATCAACGGTCCAGGAGACATGGGAATAGTACGATGAGCTGTGAGCCATCAGATCACTAATCCGGATTGATGGTCCCGATCTAATCGGCGATCGGGAGATCGGAGGAGTGGAGCCTTTCGGGACTGCGAAGTGGAGAGCTCCGATATCCGGAGCTCAAGTCATATTAGAAAGCAACCTAAAGGGAGATCGGGTCCGATAAAGAATTTCTTGCGAAGTGGAGAGCTCTGATATCCAGAGCCGAAGTCATATTAGAGAGCAGCCTAAAGGGAGATCGGGTCTGGTTTTGTATCGGCGGATGCATACAGATATAACCCGCGACGAGCGATCGCCGATCACCGACGAATTACCTTTGGGTGGAGGCGGATGCGATAAAATATAAACTGTGGTGCATAGCATATCGGGTCCGCGGAGCAGAGAATCCTTATCGCATCAGCGAAATCCGGAGCCGAAACTCTTATCAAGCAAAATAGAAAGCATATCGGGTCTGCGGAGGACTTGTATCATTTCGAAGGTAGCGATCAGCGAAATCACCAAAGGACCCGGAGCCGAAATTAAGTTAGGAAGGAGTATAAGGAGGAGTCGGGTCCGCGTTCCTTGTCGGAGACAGAGCTATTGTTTACAAGCAAGTGCCGATATACATCGGACCCGAAACCAGTATATAAGGGAGTCTAAAAGAGCATCGGGTCCGCTCCTCATCGGAGGTCAGGCCTTAAGAGTTTTGTTATGGTTGCTAAATCCGGACCCGCCGAATTTATGAAAGCAGCCATATAATCCTTGAGATCCGCGTACATTGAGTTAAGCGGTTTTTATGATAGTTCTATGTATTGATATTATATGGTTACATATGGCCATGAGGGGTTTTATGGTAATTCCATATATGTCTATAAGTGTGGCGGGTTGATTAAAGCGCTCGGTGATGGTTGATTAAAGGCTCGGTTGGTGGCTTCCGAAACCAGTATATAAGGGAGTCTAAAAGAGCATCGGGTCCGCTCCTCATCGGAGGTCAGGCCTTAAGAGTTTTGTTATGGTTGCTAAATCCGGACCCGCCGAATTTATGAAAGCAACCATATAATCCTTGAGATCCGCGTACATTGAGTTAAGCAGTTTTTATGATAGTTCTATGTATTGATATTATATGGTTACATATGGCCATGAGGGGTTTTATGGTAATTCCATATATGTCTATAAGTGTGGCGGGTTGATTAAAGCGCTCGGTGATGGTTGATTAAAGGCTCGGTTGGTGGCTTCCGATGGTTGATTATAAAGCACCGATAAAAGGTGGCTTCGATTCCTAGTAAGTCCATGGTTATAAAAGGCTTTTGGCCTAAAGAACGCTTCTGATAAAGCCTGTAAGACAGAAGAAGCAAAGGAATGGAAGCCGAAGTGTCAAGCGATCAAGTGAGGAGGAAGCCAAAGAGTCAACATGTAAGAGGAAACGAATGGACAGGGGGATGGAGCATATAAAAGCAGCAAAAACAGAGAACTGAAGGTGTCGTTGGTGGATGGCATAACTTGAGCATGAGATAGTGGAAGCAGCAGAAGAAAAGGGGGCAGCAGAAGCAGTGGAAGCTGAAAAGAGCACAGCAGCACACCAGTGTATACCAAAGAGGTTGGAGCCTCAGAATAGAACAGGATTGAAGTCCTTGGGAGTTGGTGCTCTTAAGTCCAAGATTGGTGTCTTGGCAAAATAGAGTTGGTGCTCAGGAGGTTGGAGCCTCACCAAAATCCATGTTGGAGCTTGGCAACCAATTGTGACAATCTATTTATTGTATTTATTTTACTGCACAGTTATATTAATAAAAGCATTTATTCCTGCTGTTCATTTTGTGTTCTGAACGTATATGTTTTAACTAGTAAAACAATAGTGAGAAAAAGAAATACTGATTCACCCCCCCCTCAGTATTTCCAACACAATAAAATGCTTGTAACTGTGCTAGATTTTTATCTTGCCTGAAATGACCTGATAAACCTCCAATATGTTTTTCTTTCAAAAAGGTTTCTCTCATTGAACATATAGGAATGCACAACTATTTTCCTTTAAATAGAAGTCCATCTTGTATCACATAATCTAGCCATGGATTTCTAACTCAACCGATAGGATTTTGATAAATTTCATAAGCTTCCTTAACATTTGTATCATCTTGATACATATATTTCAATTCATCAAGTCCCAAAACATTTACTTGAAATTCTTGCAAAATGAAACTGATTATGCTTAATGCATCTACCACTTTGTTTAATTTCCCACTCTTATGTTTGATGACAAATGTGAAATTTTGTAAGAATTCAATCCATTTTACATGTCTTTGACTTAATTTTGCTGGATTCTTGACATACTGTAAAACATGATTATCTATGTAGAGGATGAACTCTTTCGGCATAAGATAATGTCTCCATTTTTTTAAAAGTTTGTATGATGGCATAGAATTCTGTATCCTAAGAAGAATACCTTTGCTTGGCCTCATTAAGTTTTTCACTGAAGTAGGCTACTGTTTTACCTACTTGACTTAAGACATCTCCTATTGCAGTTCCATTGGCATCATCTCAACCTGAAACTGCTTATTAAAATATGGTAGTGATAAAATAGGTTGTTCTGTGATATTTTTCTTTGATAATTGGAAACTTTTATTAGTTGTTTATTTCCAATGGAATGGCTGATTTTTCTCCTTAATAGTTTCTACAATTGGAGCACATATGCCGTTGAAATTTTTAATGATTTTTTTGTAGAATCTTGCCAATCCATTAAAACTTTTTACCTCTAAAATGCTTTTTGGAATTGGCCAATTGATTATGGCCTTCCCCTTCTCCTGGTCCATCTTTAGGCCTTTTCTTTAAATCACAAAGCCTAAGTACAATAGTTTTGTCTTAATGAAACTACACTTATTTACATATATTAACAATTTATCTTGTTGTAGCTTCATTAAAACCATCTTAATATGTCTTATATGTTCTTGTTTTGATTGACGGTGGATTAAGATATCAACAAGGTAAACTATAACAAATTTTCCAATGAATTCTTTTCAAAATTAATTCATTAGCCTCATAAAAGTGCTGGGAGCATTGGTAAGTCCGAAGGGCATTACCAACCATTCATGTAAACTATTATTAGTTTTAAATGTTGTTTTCCATTCATCACCTTCTCTGACTCTAATATGATGATATCCACTTTTTAAATCTATTTTAGAAAAATATGCAACACCACTCATACAATCTATGAGATCATGAATATGGGGTATTGGAAACCTGTACCTGATTGTAATTTTGTTGATTGCTCAAGAATATGTGAAAATTCTCCATCCACCATCCTTCTTTGGAGTTAATACTATTGGAACAACACACAAACTTAAGCTTTCTCGAACAAGACCTTTATCCAACAAATCCTGCACTTGATTTTTAATCTCTTCGTTCTCTTTTGGAGTCATTCTGTAAGCTTCTTTGTTTGGAAGGCTAGCACCTGGAATGAGATCAATATGATGGCTAATGCTTCTAATCGGAGGAAATTCATCAGGAAAGTCATCCACTACAATATCAATGAATTCATTTAACATATTTTTAGTTTCTTCTGGAAGATCATTCAAATTTGTACTTGTGACGACTACCTTGGCTTTTCGATTAAGGAAAAATTTATCTCATCATGCTTGATTTCTTGAAGAAATTCTTTCCCACTAAGTAACATTACCTTGGATTGGTCTTCTTCTCATTCTTTTTCATTCTTCAAAGGAAAAAGTACATGATTTTCACCATCCTTTTCAAAAGTGTAGGTATTTCTCCTTCCATTGTGCATTTCTTTATTGTCATATTGCCATGGCTTTCCCAACGAGATATGAGATACATCCATAGGCATAACAAATAAATTTATCCTTATAAATTCCTATTTTAAACTCCACTTCACATTGTTCATTAACTAGTATCTAATGTCATTTTCAACCATGAAACTTTGTAAGGAGTAGGATGTTTTTTTTTCTTCTTGAATTTAACTTTTCTACCATTTCAATAGATACTAAATTATCAGTACTCCCACTATCAATGACAAGTTTACAACATTTTCCTCCTAATTTACAAATAGTTTTGAACAACATTTTTCTTTGTGTGGATTCCTTTACTTCTTCTCGAGATTTTAATAAAGTTATTTTCATCATTAAGGATTCATCAGTTTTAGGTGCATTTTCATGTGTAGATGATTGTACACTTTCTATATCAGTTTTTGTTATATGTGTGCTTCCTTGACTAGAAAATATTTTTGGACATTCATTAGCCTTATGACCAACTTTGTTACATATATAACATCTTACCACAAAAGATCGGCCTCTACCTCTTTGATATGGTCTTCTTCCTTTGTAATCCCCTGTTGATGATTCTGCCTGTTGTGAACTACTGCCTTCTTCTCTTTGAAATCTTCCACTAAAAACTCCTCTGTTTGATTTTCCTTGGCTTGATGATCCTCTGCTGAATTGTCCTCTGCCTCTTATTGTGTTCTGTGCTCTTCCTCTTTGACTATGCTTCCATGCCAATTTTTCTTCAACCTTAAGAGATATCTGGTAAGCTTCTTCAACCATTTTTAGAGACAAAATATTCAATTCATCTTGTATTTTGAATTTCAATCCATTAATGTATCTAGCTAATTTTTCTTCATCGGTTTCTAGATGACCAAATCTTATACTCAATCTATAAAACTCCTCTCTATATTCTTTTACAGACATAAATTTTTGCTTAAGATTTTTCAACTCGCGAAAGATATTTAATTGATAATCTCAAGGAAGAAATTTACCTTTGAGTTTAACCACCATCTGATCTCAAATAGTGATCTTTCCTTTATTTCAATTTCTCCTTTCAGCTTGCACATTGTCCCACCATAATGCAACATGTCCCTTTAATGTGGTCACTACAAACTTAACCTTCTTCTCGTCGGCTACACCTTCATAATCAAAATATTTGTTGATGGCGTTGATCCAATCGATCAATTCTTCACAATTTAAACTGCCTTCATACATAGGCACGTCTAATCTTGGCTTGGAACTTATTCCCACAATCATCTTAACCATCTTCTCTTTTGTATTTTCTTTTTCATATTATTATTTTGAGCTTCCTTTCGCTTCACTTATATCATCGATGTCGACATCTCTTTGATGTGCTATCTCCAATGCCTCCAATCTAGTTCTAATATGTCTTACTTCATCAAGTAAGGCCTGGTTTGTAGCTGGTCTTCCTTGACCAATTCCAACTCCTCTTGCTCCTCTAGCTTTATGTATCATCTCTTATGAAAGTAAAATATAATAATCCTTTATTTAAAATAACCATCTAAAATTCCAATATAACAATGTTATATGTTTTATTAATATGGAATATGTCCCTTCCACTATAGAATTTTATGACTCATTGAAAATAAAATCATACTATATTGAACCAGCTGCACCATATATAACCATATATATTTGTACCACATACATATATATATATATATATATTAACCACACTATATATTCCAACAACTTTTGCACCAACCGTATTAACCCACTTATTACACCAACCACACCATATAGAATTCAATGCAGACTACAATCCAATGTGCAAAATAGTTTACAGTGCTTGTAGAGGTAATGCTTCTCTGCTACCTTGGGATTTATCCTCACAAATTTACTTCCTGCAACGATGAGACATGCACTCCAACCGTATTACATTTTTATTAGTCTTATTCACTCCATTCCTGACGCCCAGATTGATAGAATTTCCAATTATCAATATATAAGCTAGAATGTATTTTAGAACCCACAAGGGCGCAACACCGTTAGCATCCCACTGGAATATGAGAGATCACCCCTCAGTTTTACTGAGCGCTGACGAAGATCCGTCGAAAAAACTACTGGGCAGTTATAAATGTAAGAGCACATGCCTACATACACCTACAGTCTCAAAATTATGAACTATTTTCCTAATCGCTCCACCCATGAAGACACCAAGGCTGAGGAGTGCAGAAAGCAAAGAAACTGCAGTCTCCGCGTTTGTGAATCTAGTCAAGGAGGAAAAATTAGCCAGCAAAGGCGTGAAGGCCCCTCGACATGTTGTTCTTACCGTCTGTAAATAAATATTTGCTGGTGACATAGCAGGTGGAGTGTCTCATACAGATGTAGTCTCTTTAGAGCGACTTAAAGTTCTACTGCAGGTACTCAAACAGGTCACCGAACAAAATTACGCAGGTCTGGTGCTCCAATGTTCCACAGCTCCAAGCTCAGGATGGGTCAATGACCTTCTTAATCTTTACATCAAATTGATTTTCAACACGGCACTCCAAAAAAACTCCATTCAATTAATCCACTTACTGCAATTCTTTACGCAATGTACGGCTTTTACGGTTTCCACTTTAAAAAAAACTCGATCTCAACGAACTTATCAATAGCTCAATCTAACTAATCCACTTACTGCAATTCTTTACGCAATGTACGGCTTTTACGGTTTCCACTTTAAAAAAAACTCGATCTCAACGAACTTATCAATAGCTCAATCTAACTAGCACACCGTATCCTATTTCTAATCAAACTCATTACTTGCTTGAGCCTTACGACCATTGTATCCTTTGCTCTGATACCAAAAATGGTGCAGCACTCAACTTCCTCCTAGATATTTGGAGGAAGTTGAGAGCTATCCTCTCAATTTTAGAATTTTATCTTAACTTTTCTTATCTTCTAATTAACTCTTCTTATCTTCTAATTAATTCTAAAATGACTCACTAATTTTAGAAAATTTTAGATTCTTCAATTAAATAATTACATAAAAATTAAATATGACATGCTTCTGGGTCAATAGTTGACCATGATTGATTTTAAGATTGACACAATCTTTGTCACAATGCGACATTGGACCATTATGGACCATGGTTGACAATAATTGAACATGGTTGAGCATGGTTAACTGAGACAATGTGACTGTGTTTATTGACCATGGATGGCCATGGTTGCTTTTAAGATTGAGACAATATTTGTCAAAATGTGACATTGGACCATGGTTGGCAATGGTTGATGTGGGTTGAGCATCACTGATAATGGTTGACCATGGTTCACATAACGTTGATGTTCATATAGAACAATGTTTGTCACAATGTGACATTGGACCATGTTTGACCATTATTGACCATGATTGAACATGGTTGACCATTGTTGATATACACTGTAAACGTCAACTTACTATACTATATTATAAATCTAATATACTATATTAATATATCAAATCTAAGGTTAATGAACTATTATTGATTATTTAATTATTAATGAACTATTATTAATTATTAATAATTAATTATTATTAATAACTTATTAATTGATAATTAATTATTATAATTATAATTAACTAATATTTATTAATAAAAAAGACGAATTAATTATAATTATTAATAAATTATTAACTATTAACTAATTATTAATTAATATTAATTAATTATTAAATAGTAATTAATTATTAATTAAAAATAAAAAAATAAATTTATTAATTAACTAATTAATTAATAATTATAATTAATTTATGTATTTATTAATTATAATTGATTATTATTATAACTAACTAATATTTATTACAGTAAATTAATTAATTATTTATAATTAAATACTCGAAAGTGCTTCTTTGGGAATTCTAACTTAAGCTTTTGTGATCCATAACTTGTTGATATATGAAGATTTTCAGAAAAAATCACATTGAAAATATTTGGTCGACGCGTTTTGAACCAACCAGTGTGGTTCATCTTTAGGACAAGATGAAGAGACAGATCTCACGAGGAGACTAAATAAGAAGAAATGTCAACTTAATGGTTAGATGAAAACGACTATTTTTGACTAGGGAGGGAGAATTATATTGTTTATTAATATATTTATTTATTTGTTTATAAATTATTATTATTATAATATAATTAAATGACTATATTTGACTTAAAATCTATAAAAAATTAATAATTAATAATAATTTATTTAATATATCAATTCCTTCCCTAATTTATTTACCTAATGTTATTATTATTTAATTATTTATTTTATTAATTGAATTGGAAAAAAATTAATATTATTAATTTATTTTATTTTATTAACTAATTGTTGATTGATTTCTATTTATTTATATGTTTATAAAATAATATTATTATAATATAATTAAATGGTTATATTTGACTTAAATTATATAAATAATTAATAATTAATAATAATTTATTCAATTTATCAATTCTTTCACTAATTTATTTACTTATTATTATCATTTAATTAATTATTTGATTAACAGAAATGAAAAATAAATAAATAAATAGAAATCAATCAATAATTAATCAATAATTTATATATATATATATATATATATATATATATATATATATATAAACAATGATAATGAATGAAAAAATAAAATTTAAAATAAAACATAGAAATATTAAAAGTGAATACATAATCATACCAAAAATTATATACTAAAAAATATAAGACAACGACAAAAGGGGATCTAAAAAAAATTAAAAATTAATCATAATAATAATAATAATGACAAAAACTAATAATGAGTACATGAATAATGTTATTAATTTTTTTTTAATGAATAAAAAGAGAGGGTAATCTTCTCTAATGAAAATCAATAAAAGGAAGAATAAAGAGGTAATTAAAGGAGAAAAAGAAGGTCAGACAAAGAGGAGAGAAGAAAAACTAAGAAGAGAGGGCGCGAATCCAATAGCTATTAATTTTCCAACCGTCATCCCTATTAATATTATTAGAGGACCTCTGAGTTTCAATGGCTTCTCTAAACTTGCGGTGATGAAATTGAGAAATCGGTGCTAAGATTTCTCAATTTCATCACCGCAAGTTAGAGAAGCCATTGAAATTGAGAGGTTCTCTAATAATATTAATAGGGATGATGGCTACAAAATTAGTAGTTGTTGGATTCCTACCCTGTCTTCTTAGTTTTTCTCCTCTCCTCTTTGTTTGACCTTTTTTCCCCTTTAATTTCTTCTTTATTCTTCCTTTTATTGATTTTCATTAAAGAAGATTACCCTCTCTTTTTATTCATTTAAAAAAAAATTAATAATATTATTCATGTATTCATTATCAATTTTTGTCATCAATATTATTAATTTTTATATTTTTACTTGTTTATTATTATTATTATTATTATTATTATTATTATTATTTTTTTTTTTAAGATCCCCCTTTTGTTATTGTCTTACATTTTTTAGTATATATATTTTTGGTATGATTATGTATTCGCTTTTAATAGTTTTATGTTTTATTTTAAATTTTAGTTTTTCATTCACTATCATTGTTTATATCTAAGTATTAAAAAAGAAGAAGAAGTTATTTTTATTTTATTAATTAATTATTGATTGATTACAACCAAAATAATGAGGTTATGAATCTGAACAAGAATTTTCTTCCCCCTCCCTCCCGGAATAATAAAGTTGTTAACTTATCTAGTTTCTCTTTTTCCCCTTCTATTTTTAGGCTTTTAGGCAAAGGTTTAAACTTTTCCCTTGCCCCTAGAAAAATCCCTGTGGATGACATTATTTGCGATGTAGAATATGGGATTAGAGATCTTCCAAATAATATCAAGCACACTATTAGGCAGGATTGTGCTATTGTCCTTAGAAAGGCTAAGCCTCCTCGGAAGAACCTCAGCAATGAGGAATTCATTGCCCTTAAATCCTTAAACCAGAACAAGAATATCGTCGTTCTGAAGGATGACAAAGGAGCAGATGTGATCATCCTTAACAAGGATGATTACCGCAAGAAGATGTTAGATCATCTTTACAATAGTGGCAGTTATAAAAAACTGCCCAAAAACCCTCTAAAGAAAATTTCTAAGGCAGTGGCTCTTGCCATCAAATCCAGTAGCTCTGTGAGTTCCCTATGCCATAAACTCATTGAGAGCAGTCCCATTACTCCTAGGATCTATGGGTTGCCGAAGATTCACAAAGAAGGGCCCCCCTGAGGCCTATCGTCAACACCATTGGTGGTCTGACCTACCTTCTTGCTAAGTTCCTTGCCCTTAAGCTTAAGCCCCTGGTTGGCCATACAAAGTCCTTTGTGAAAGACTCTGCATCCTTCATTAAAGAGCTTAAGGAGATAAAGCTTAACCCTGAGGACATTCTCATCAGATTTGATGTAGTCTCCCTCTAAACTTGTATCCCTATAAAGGAGGCCTTGGAAGTGATCTATCACCTAACAGATCCTGACACCGCGCATCTCGTTGAGATCTGTCTCACTTCCACTTTTTTTTGTTTCGAGAGTGAATTCTTTGAACAAACCTGTGGTGTTGCCATGGGCTCACCCCTATCCCCTATTGTTGCAAATCTTTTTATGGAAGATTTTGAAGCCAGAGCTTTAGCCTCGGCCCGTCTCCTACCCAAGCTATGGAAAAGGTATGTAGATGACACTAATGTCATCTGTTCCCATGGCCAAGAGGAGTTGGATCTCTTCTTCAATCACCTCAACTATTAGTCCTCTGCCATTAAGTTCACCATGGAAAAAGAAGTCAATGGTTGCCTCCCTTTCTTGGATATTCTTATATCTAAGAATAAAGACAGTTCCCTCTCCCACTGAGTGTTCTGTAAGAAAATGCATACTAAGCAGTATCTTCATGCCGATTCCCATCATTTCCCCGTTCAAAATTTGGGTGTTCTTAACACCCTCACTACTCGTGCCCTTAGGATTTCTGATAATGAGAGCTTTGATAAGGAGAAATCCCATCTCCTTAATGTCTTTGTGGAGAATGGCTATAGTAGGCGCTTAGGGCAGAAGGCTTTCCTTAAAGCCTCTAAAAATTCATTTATTAAAAAAGAACCTAAAAAACGACTGATGGGTTTCCATCTTCCCTATGTCCACGGAACCACGGACAAGATTTCTCAGATCCTTAAGAAGTACAATATTCCCTCAACCTTTAGGCCCCTCAACACCATTCGTAAATCCCTTCGATCGGTGAAAGATCCTGTTGACCCTAAAGACATGAAGGGTGTCTACTTGATCCCTTGTTCTTGTGTGACCCCCTATGTAATGCCCTACGGTCATGTGGCTGGGTGCGCGCGCTTCCCACTCCAAAAAACGACTAAGGCAGAAGTGCGATGGGCGACCAACGATGAGGTGCAGTTGTGATATAACGCGCGGGCAGATTGGCGCCTACTTATATGGCGAGCTGGGTGTTACAAACGGAGGGCGAGCCGACTTACAAAGGGGTGTCGCGGATCGTTTGGGCGCGTTTGGTGGGTCGGCCGCGGGTGAGGTCGCCACACTTGGGCGCGTATAAACACAAGGATTGAACGCTCATTTTGGCAAGCGAACTTCGCTGATCTTCATCACACACAAGGAGTGCGCACAAGGTGTAGGAGCTGCAGCAAAGGCGCATAGGTGATGCGCCCACCTGCTGGGCAAAGGCACGAGTTGCACGGGTTGTGTAGTTGGGTGAAGGTGCGGGTGGAGGGCGTAGTGAGGCACCCGCCCGCGGTTGTGTGAACCGGTTGAGGTTGTGCGGGTGTGCACGGGTACGCCCGCCCGTTCGGGCAACATTTGCACATAGTGTTGTATTGTATTTCGGTTGAAGGTTGCGGTGTGACCGTCGTGTGCTCTTGCACGGGTGGGCGCCCAACCTCGGTTATGAACGCCGGTCGAGCCCAAGCTCCCGGTCATTGTACTATCTTCTCACATATATAATAAAAGATATTCTCTTGCATATTGCTGGTGTTCTTATTGCTGTTCTATATTATTATTAATGGATTCCACACATTAATAATATAATTCATGTTTATAATGAATGTTGAAGGCGTAGTTCGTAAAGTAGACTAACAATGGAAGATGTTAACTACTTAGGCGGTGTCGCACCCAGCCAATTTAAGGAAAAAAGAATTGGGGCATGGCAGGTGGTATCAGAGTAGGTTCACAGGTGGTGATGCCATTGCTGAATGAACGCAGAGAACAAACATGTATGCAGGGAAAAGTTATGGAGAAATCATGGATGAACAGTTTGGGTTTCATGGACTTGATGGTTCATGGCAAGACCATTCAAGCTCTGGTGGACACGGGGGCCACTCATAACTTCATGACGACATGGTTGGCAAAAGAGGTTGGACTGATGATCTTCCCATCAAATGTGGAAGTCAAGGCAGTGAACTCTAGAGCTAAAGTGGTGAGTTTGGTACACAAAGTACCTGTGCAGATAAAAGACTGGAAGGGTCAGTTGGACTTCACAGTGATGGAGATGAACGACTTTGATATGATACTCGGACATGATTTATTGAAGGGAAACAAGGCTATTGTTTTCCCCTTCTATGTTGAGGTGGTGTTGGTTGGACAGTCACAAACTTGGACTTTGCCCACTCCTAGGCAAAGGGGGGAAGTCAAGGTGCAGCATGTTTTGGCACTGAGTTTGGAGAAGGCTATGAAGGAGTCAGATATGGAGACATATGCGGTGATGTTCAAGGATGTCGAAGGTGATGGAGTGGGGACACCTGTTCCAGCCGAGATTTCCGAGGTACTGACCAAATATGCAGATTTGATGCCTAATGAGCTACCAAACAAGCTTCCACCAAGGCGTGTAGTGGACCATAGCATTGAGCTTGAGCTAGGAAAGCAACCCCCGGCTAAAGCACCTTATCGGTTGTCAGGACCTGAGTTGGAGGAGTTGAAACGATAGTTAGAGGAGTTAACTGATGCAGGTTTCATCAGACCTTCATGGTCCCCTTATGGAGCTCTGGTATTATTCCAGCGAAAGAAGGATTCGAATGAGCTACGGATGTGCTGTGATTACCATGCACTGAACAAGCAGATAGTAAGGAACAGGTATCCTTTTCCATTGGCTGCTGATTGCTTTGACAAGCTTGCGAAAGCTCGAGTGTTTTCCAAGCTGGACTTGAGGCATGGGTATTATCAGGTGTGGATAGCTGAAGGAGACGAGAAGAAGACCGCGATAGTAACAAGGTATGGTAGCTTTGAGTTCCTTGTTATGCCATTCGGGTTGTGTAACGCTCCTGCTACGTTTTGCACTTTGATGAATGATGTCCTACGACCATACTTGGATTCGTTCGTAGTAGTGTACTTGGACGATATAGCGGTGTTTAGTGACAACATGGAGGATCATAAGAAGCACTTGGCGATGGTGTTCAAGGCACTGAGGGAAAATTAGTTGTTCTTGAAGAAGTCTAAGTGTGTGTTCACTCAGACCGAGATTCCGTTCCTTGGGCATATTGTTGGACAAGGGTACATACGGATGGAGCCGAGCAGAGTGAAGGCGATTGAGGACTGGGTTGAACCGAAGAATGTCCATGAGATGAGGGTGTTCTTGGGCATGACCAACTACCAACGAAAGTTTGTAGAGGGGTACTCCAAGGTGACATCAGCACTAACAGACCTATTGAAGAAAGACAAGAGGTGGAGTTGGAGGAACAAATGTCAAGAGGCATTTGATGACTTGAAGAAGAGGATGGTTACAGCACCAATGCTGAAGTTGCCTGACTTCGAGAGACCGTTTGAGGTACACACTGATGCTTCAGATTTTGCCATAGGAGGGGTTCTTATGCAGGATGGGCATCCGGTGGCGTACGAGAGTCAGAAGTTGCAGGATAGAGAACAGAGGTATCCGGTTCAAAAGAAGGAGATGACTGCCATCATCCACTATCTTCATGTGTGGAGGCATTACCTGATTGGGAAGTCGTTTGTTGTCAAGACTGACAATGTTGCAACAAGTTATTTTGCATCAGAACCGAAGCTTTCTGCAAATCAAGCTCGTTGGTAGGACTTCTTCGCAGAATTCGACATGACTATCGAGTATAGACCGGGAAGGCACAATGCGGTAGCAGATGCCCTTAGCAGGAAGGGACAACTTGTAGCATTGGAAGGAGAAGACTGGGTAGCTAGGAGTAGGAGTCGAGTTCAGATGTTAGAAGAGATGCAGAATAAGATCAAGGAAAGTGTTGAAACTAATACTTTGGTGCAAAATATAGTGAAGCAGATAAAGGAGGGGAAGACACGAAAGTTCTTTCTACGAGACGGGTTCTTGTTCTTTGGAAACCAACTCTATGTTCCAAAGTCATCTGGACTCAGAAGGCACCTTTTGAAGGAGTGCCATGACTCGCCATGGGCTCACCACCCAGGGATGCATCATTCTTTGGCATTGTGGGAGAGAGGATTCTTTTGGGAGAAGATGCAGGAGGATGTAGAGGAGTATGTGCATACGTGCATCATTTGTCAACAGGACAAATCGGATACTCAGAGCCAAGGAGGACTGTTGCAGCCTTTACTGATTCCTGAGAGACCATGGATGAGTGTCTCGATGGACTTCATCACTCAGTTGCCACTGGTTCAGGGGTATAATGGGATTATGGTCGTGGTTGATCGTTTTTCCAAGTATGCTATCTTTGTTCCTACAAAGATGCCCTGTGCAGCCGAGCGGACTACGAAATTGTTCTTTAAGAACATTGTGAAGTATTGGGGGATGCCATTGAGCATTGTTTCGGATAGAGATCTGCGTTTTATAGGGAGATTTTGGACCACATTGTTCAAGTTAGTCGGGACAAAGTTGTTGATGAGTTCGAGTTACCATGCACAGACAGATGGGCAGACCGAAAGGATCAACGCATTGATGGAGGACTACTTGAGGTATTATGTGACGACTGATCAAAAGAATTGGCCTGAACTCCTAGATATTGTTCAGTTTAGCTACAATATTCAAAAGAGTTCTGCGTCGCGGTATAGTCCATTTGAGTTGGTGAATGGACAGATGCTGATTGCACTGCATACCGTAGTGACAGGGGGTTTCTTGAGGAGTCTGAATGCGAAGGAGTTCATGAAGGCTTGGGATGAGACCTTGGAGTTGGCACGGTTGCACTTGCATGAAGCTGCAAGGAGGATGAAGAAATATGCTGATCGAGGAAGATGGGATGCACACTTCAGTGTGGGAGATATGGTGTTTCTCAGGATTACCAGGGAGCAGTTTCAGCCAGCGAGGGGGACTGCGAGCAAACTGACACGGAAGTATGAGGGACCATTCCGGGTGAAGAAGAGAGTGGGGGAAGTTTCTTATGATCTGGAGCATCCGAACCATATGCACATGAAGCATCCAGTTTTTCACATGAGTCAGTTGAAGAGATGCAGGCTTGATGCTGATCATCCAGAGAGAGCTGAACCACCGAGAGGACTAGCCGGGATTGTGGACAAGCAAGGACTGGAGTTGGAGAAGATTTTGAGCTTTAGAACTACAGTGTTTGGTTGCCACATGAAAAGGGAATTTCTTGTCAGATGGAAGAATGCATCGGAGGAAGAAAGATAGGAATCGAAGGACTCACTTTGGAGATGGAAGGAAAAGATTGCGAAGTATGACAGGAAGCTTCTGAGGCAGTCGGGATTGTCGAGGGTGACAATGATTTCCAGTGGGGGAGGATGTAACACCCTGCAGTCATGCGGCCAGGTGCGCGTGCTCCCCACTCCAAAAAATGACTAAGGCAGAAGTGCGATGTGTGACCAATGATGAGGTGTAGTTGTGATATAACGCGTGGGTAGATTGGCACCTACTTATATGGCGAGCTGGGCGTTACAAACGGAGGGTGAGCTGACTTACAAAGGGTTGTCGTGGATCGTTTGGGTGCGTCAGCTTGGGCGCGTTTGGTGGGTCGGCTGCGGGTGAGGTCGCCACACTTGGGCACATATAAACACAAGGATTGAATGCTCATTTTGGCAAGCGAACTTCGCTGATCTTCATCACACACAAGGAGTGCGCACAAGGTGTAGGAGCCGCAGCAAAGGCACATAGGTGATGCGCTAGCCTGCCGGGAAAAGGCACGAGTTGCACGGGTTGTGTAGTCGGGTGAAGGTGCGGGTGGAGGGCGTAGTGAGGTGCCCGCCCGCGGTTTTGTGAACCGGTTGAGGTCGTGCAGGTGTGCACGGGTACGCCCACCCGTTCGGGCAACATTTGCACATAGTGTTGTATTGTATTTTGGTTGAAGGTTGCAGTGTGACCACTGTGCGCTCTTGCACGGGCAGACACCCAATCTCGGTTATGAACGCCGGTCGAGCCCAAGCTCCTGGTCATTGTACAATCTTCTCACATATATAATAAACGATATTCTCTTGCATATTGCTGGTGTTCTTATTGTTGTTCTATATTATTATTAATGGATTCCACACATTAATAATATAATTCATGTTTATAATGAATGTTGAAGGCGTAGTTCGTAAAGTAGACTAACAATGGAAGATGTTAACTACTTAGGCAGTGCCACACTCGGCCAATTTAAGGAAAAAAGACTTGGGGGCGTGACACCCTATATCGGGGAAATAGGGCACTCCATCCATCAAAGGCTTAACGAACATGCATCTGACCTAAGAAATGGGAGAACCAAGTCTTCAACGTTAGCAGAGCATGCAGAGAAGACCAAGCATCATCTTTGCATAGAGGAGGCCAAGGTGATTGCCAAGGTGGCGCAGTTCTGTCACCGAAAATTCAGGGAAGTTATTGAAATTGAAAAAAGGCCTAACAATCTCAATAGAGATGATGATTGGAAGATCAGTAGTTGCTGGATCCTTGCCCTTTCTTCTTAGTCTTGCCTTCTTCTCCCCCCCCTTTTTTAACCTTTTCTTTCTTTTGAGATTTCTCGGATCCTTCTCTTTTGAGACTTGTCTTTTCCATCCTCCTAGGGTTTTTCCTTGGGTTTAGTTGTTTTACTAATGGTCTTATTCTTAACTGTCTTGTTTTTAAATTATGTCGCTCTTTCTATCTATTTTTTCCTCGCTTGTTCTATTAGATGGCTTTCCTCCATTTTTTTTTTTTACCATAAGATCAATATAAATTAAATCTATATTAATTCCAACAAATATTATTAAATCAATATTAGTGAATTAATTTTATTATTAATAATACTAATTCCACTAAATAGATATGATTAAAAAACCCCTTTCACTTTCCCCAGTGATAATAAGTTGATTTAATAATTTAAGATTAATGTATAAATAAAATGAAATTTAATAACATTCTTATCCCTAGTAATTTAAGTGATTAAATAAATTAATTTTAATAACAAAGAAAAAATTTCTAAACCCCCTTCACCATAAAATCTATATTAATTCCAATATTATGAAATCAATATCAATATTATTAAATTAATATTATTATTAATAATTTTAATTCCACTAAATCAATATTATTAAAATAACCCCTTTTACTTACCCCTAATGATAATAAGTTATTTTAATAACCTAAGGATAATATATTAATAAAATAACAGTCCTTAGTAATTTTAAATGATTAAATAAATCAAAAGGAATTAAATAAATTAACTTAATATGAAGAGAAATTGTTTTCTGAAAACCCCCCTTGTCTTATCCCTATTGATTTAAATAAATTAATTAAAAAAGTATTAAATATATTTATAAGATATATAAAGTAAATAAAATGGAATTACATTCTAATATATAATAATATATAAAATTATTTATTATCTGTTGATTTTTAAACACTAAAATATTATCTAGCTATTTTTCTATATAGCCATAGATGGTAAACCTAGTCAACCTAGCTGTTGGGAAGGTCTGCTCTCCCTATTTAATGTGTGGCCATGGTCTGACTCCTCAACTTGTCCTGACAATGAACCACACTAGTTGGTTCGAAACATGTCGACAAAGGTTTTCTACATGTGATTTACACCGAAACTCTTCTTATAATGATTTCTATTTATTTATTTATTTATTTTCATTTCAGTTAATCAATTAATTAATTAAATAATAATAATAGGTAAATAAATTAGGGAAGGAGTTAATAAATTGAACAAATTATTATTACTTATTAATTATTTAGATAATTTAAGCCAAATATAGTCATTTAATCATATTATAATAATAATATTTTATAAACATATAAATACATAAATAAATACAAATCAATCAACAATTAATTAATAAAATAAAAATAATTAATAATTTTTTTTCCAATTTGGTTAATCAAATAAATAATTAAATAATAATAATAGATAAATAAATTAGGTAAGGAATTGATATATTAAATAAATTATTATTAATTATTAATTATTTAGACAATTTAAGTCAAATATAGCCGTTTAATTATATTATAATAATAATATTTTATAAACAAATAAATAAATATATTAATAAACAATATAATTCTCCCTCCCTAGTAAAAAATAGTTGTTTTCATCTAACCGTTAAGTTGACCTTTCTTCTTATTTAGCCTGCTTGTGAGATCTGTCTCTTCATCTTGTCCTTAAGATGAACCACACTCGTTGGTTCGAAACGCATCGACCAAATATTTTCAATGTGATTTTTTTCCGAAAATCTTCATATATCAACAAATTCTAACTTAATTACCAAGGGTTTTATGATGTAAGGGTTTAGCCATTGAATATTGATGTCCACTTGTTTATCTATTTTTTATTTTCACATGGTCCATACACAATGAAACTATATATTTTAACTAGTGTGAACTTATTTTTGCTTGAAGCTCCAGGCGTATTTAAGTTCACACCTTCTCATATATGAAACCCAACCTAGATTTGTTTAGGTGTATGAAATGATGTCTTAATGAATGCCTTCCATACCACCTACTTGAAATTTCAATTGTACGCCATGTTACTATTTACATGTGACTTCACGTGGCTTGTAAGCACTTTTCTTGTGAACGATTAATATTTCAAGGTTCCATCGGATGATAGGAGTTCACTAGGGTAAGTCAAAACTCTACTACACAATTTAGATTTAGGTTTATGTTAATTTGTTTTGCTCACTTTGCGAGAAGACTACCGCGCAACAATGCTTAATGTCATGCCTCTATCCTGGTGGTAGTCTTCCAACCACACATAGGCAAGTACGACACCACTACACCTTTTCATTTCAGAAATACTTAAGTGTATGGACTATGCCTAGTTCAACATTTAGTCAATTTTCCAAAAATGTGTTCACAATAATGCAGCGGAATAATCATTCATTAAGTTATATCCTTCATTTATATTTCATCAATATGCAGCGAAAATCACAATAAAATCACAAGTATACCTATACATAATTGGGAGGGGAAACTCCTATCAAGTATGCCCAATAATAATATATAACAGTTCAATATTTAACAAAATACAAGTTTTACACCGAAGTCAGGCAACCAAACACTTGGGTTGCACACTTCACCAATTTACCAATTTGTGCCATAGTCGTGCAACTTTCCCGCTTCCTTGCTTTCAATATATAGATGGAAACCCCAACTTTTGTTTCAATGGTATATGTTAGGCCCAGACCATTTAGCATGGCCCAACACATACATGCTGCCTCCACACTAACCGCCTATCATATCACATGGGTGTGCTGGCAGACTACACTTTCTGCGACCTTCACCGATGCAACCCACACCCGAGCTTCGGCCTGCACTACCCATCACCCAAGTCTGCAAAACTATCCACACGAACCTTGCCTTCTATAGTTCTTCAGCATTCTGCCTGTTGGTGCAAGCACATGGCCTACATGCATTACAAAAATCCTACCTGAGTAGACTTACCCAACCTGAACGCATTATAAAAACTTGACTTGCACACTATAGTCTGCTTATTGGTGCGACCTCCCTACCTGCAGCTGCCACTTTTATTCTCCTTCGTTTGGCCTTGGTATATCTCTGCAATATCTCATCTACAAACTCCAAGTTGATGGTTTGATTAACTCTCGCCATCTCCTATATATACGAGTCCCACATGGTTGTGACACTTCAATAGTCACGACCCTTCATTTCATCAAGGGTCTGCCCAATTGTTTTATTAAGGTCGGCTTGCCCACTACTATGTGTTGGCCCAAACATTAAGTAATACATCGCTTGACCTGTCTTATAATTTTCCAACTGTTGAGTCAGTGCATTTCACCCATTTTCCCAACTCACACTTCGGTCGGATATACGTTTCTCCACCATGTGACTATGTCGACTAAATCGGGCGCTTGCCTACTCAGGCATCCAACTCAGGTCACCCACCGCACCCTTCACCCAACATGAAAAATCGTCACACATTTCCCCTTCACACTTCTTTCTAGCTACATGACACCTCTCACCTAACACTCGTCACACTTCTCCCACTATTCCCTCCTCACTATAGGCAGGAGCTTGCCCAATACGGGCACAGCCGCTATAAGTGCATTCACCTGTTGCACATAACCAAAAGTCATGTCAAGTCGTGTGCCCTCCGTCTGAGTCGGTCAACACGGGCGCTTGTTGCACATGGGCATGCCCATTATAACTCCTTGCATGTCCACTCAAGTCGGGGGCCCCACATCCTCTACCACTCTAAATAAGGTTTTCATCCTTAACAACACTATCATCATCAAAATGGTCTAGTGTCACTAGCTCCAAGGTCAATGTCCATGCTGCCCAAATTTTCTCTCCATCACATAAACCTCTATCAAGGCTCATGACTCCATGAAACAGAAAGTCTCCTCAATCCATGATCATTAACCACATCCTTCACATTCTCCACATGTTACCCCATTGTGGAAGGTTGGTCCCTTCAACTCAAGTTACATCCCATCACTGCAACATATATTGTGTCAACTCACCATGTATCATCATCATGTGAATTACTTCCATGATAATCCAACTCAGCTCAAACACATCTCAGTACACTATCAACCCCCATGACTCGAACTAGTCAGATGGCTAGTCCAACTGTCATGCTCAAACCATGATAATGCACCTCCTCATGCCATCATCAGTCATTTCTCTAGAATCCTCTCACAACATCAACAAAATCAAGAATCCATCCCATCTCTATCCATATGTAAAGTAAGCCATGTCTGGGTCCATGAAGTGGTATCCATCTCATCTATAACATGCTACAATCGATGTTAATTTCCATGCGCAGTGGTAATGTACCAAACAACAACATCCATTTAAGGATCATCATCCATTTGTGAGAGGATATTTTCCTTAAATTGGTCAAGATCTCCTCCATCATTCCAACTCTCAATGTGTGACATCTAGGTGGATGAAGAAACCTCCATCTCATCTGCGATATGCCATCCATAAAATCTATCAAAGGGGAAAGTCACACCTGCCTCATCATCACATCCATGTGCTGCCTATGGTCATACACCACTCAACCACCATGTCTACCAAAAGTGGTTAAGTCTCATCAACTCAACCCATGCCCAAGTGCTACCACTAAGGCATCTCGATCGCTACAACTCCATCAACTCCAAAGTGTCTCGTGTCTATCATATCCATCAAGTCACTCCTCATGAACACACCCCATAAATTTTCCCAAGGTATGCATCCCACACTACATCAAAGTCAGGTACACCTCTGGCCTCAAATACTCAATGAACCAGATACTCTAAGACCAAAATAATATGAAGTCTCCATCAACTGTAACTCACTTAAGTCATCATGAGCTCCCATGAACCATCTCCATCCAACACTTAGGAAAGCATACCTGTCTCGATCTCAAGTGACATTGCAAGATCTCTTTGCACTCCATGTGGTATGAATACTCTCATATTTTTCCCATAAAACAACCATGGTCTTGTTGTACAAATGTGCACAACATTCCCATCGTCTCATCTACAAAATATCTCCATGTTGCATCAGCAAGTCCATCAACGCAACATCCCAACCTTGGCACATCTTCTTGGATGCCCATAAGTGACATCTCCATAAGTGCTCCTGCATAATGTCCTTGCATGAGGTCTTCCATGCTCCATATATCCAACTCGATGTCCATGAATCTAGTTTCCTATCTTGTCCATCTTAGTAAATTCATCACAAATTTGGTCATCACATCCTTGTTCTCAACTAGTTTTAGTTCCCTCAGTCACTCAAACCTCATATCATATCACATGTTTCTCTGATCATCATGACCTCCCCCACTAAAGCCCACCAAGACTATCTCTTCGTCTCAGCCATGAAGAAGTCCACCCAAGTGTCATATGATCATAACTCTAGCGTTCCCTCTCTCCAATATGTCCATGAGTCATGTCAGGAACTTAGCCAATTTTCCCTATGGCTAAGCATGACTCATACATCACAAATCTCATCATTTTCCTCCCTTGTCACATGCATTTTCACCTTCTATCGTAAGGCCACAAATTACCCCAACAATTTCTACAACAATCCATGTTCCATACTTCTCCAATACACAAGGTTGGATCGTAGTCATCCATGGTAAGGTTTTACATCGCATTGGAAAACTCCATTTTCCCATCCCTGCATATGGCCCATCCTCCAAAAGCTTGAATGAAACACAAGTAGTAATATCAATGCTTACATCTTCATGAGTCTCCTCTATGTGGGTGCCTTTCATAATCAATGTCTTCATTGTGCATGAATCTGGATCAACTTGGGAAATCAATGGTGCCTCAAGTTGTTCCTCTTTTGTTGACACTCTTGCAACATCATCTTCCTCATATATCACGACTTCTTCTTCCTCATGGAAATCTTCCGCTACATCCTGCTCCATCTCCCAACCAAGTCAATGAAGCTCCCCAATAAGATTCTCCTCCAAGACTTCAATTTCATCTCGAATTCATGGGTTCTCTTCTTTCATATGCCTCAACCTATATAAGGTCTGCAAGAGCCTCCCATTGCATTCTTTGCAAATTTCCATGTCTTGTCATTCAGATTGGCCCAAGTTCAATGCTTCACCGCTTCTCAATTATGTTTCCCTTGTTCCAAATCCTAATTTACAATATTCAAACTACAAATCCCTCCAGAAAGAGCTCTGATACCATCTGTCACACCCCTATCCCAGTGGTAGTCTTCTAGCCAGACAAAGGCAGCTGTGATACCACTATACATTTTTTTTTCACCAATAAATAAGTATATGGACTACACCAACTTCAACACTTAGTCAATTTTTCAAACAAGTGTTCATAATAATGCAGTGGAATAATCATTCATCAAGTTATCTTCTTCAATTATCTTTCATCAATATGAAATAGAAATCACAATAGCAGCACAAGTACGCCCATACATACTTGGGAAGGGAAAATCCTGTAAAGTTCGCCCAATTATAATATATAACAGTTCAGTATTTTACAAAATACAAGTTTTACACCAGAGTCGTGCATGAGGTCACAATATGCAGTTGGTATTATGATGTATGATGTCAACATATTTATATGATTATGTATATATACATGTATCATGTTAATCTAGATTGATCTTACAGATAAGATAGCCTCCCTTGAACTTCACTAAGGTATGTTGATTATGTTTTTATTTGGTTTATCTGACATGGTATGCTGGCAAGAAGTAGAGGATCAAGGATGAAAAGAAAAATGGTGGATTATAGTTCACATGATTCTCCCTACAGATCATATGAGTAGCATGGTGATGGCTACTCTCCTGACATAGTAGACACTTTGAGAAGTTTGAAGGAAAAGATAAGAAGATGTAAAGCATAAAATGGCATGATCATTCAGTCACAAGAGAGACTTTCTAGGGCATAGGACAAACAAGCTGAGGTCAATTGAGTTATCCTTCATAGTTTTTCATACTTGTAGAGACAAAGACCACTTAGGCTTAGTCATGGGCAAGAGGAAAAGACTAATGGAGCATATGGTAGTAGGTCTCACGGTGGGCACAAGTCAGATAGATATGACATAGTCAGAGATGGAATATTCTTGGATACACCTAATAGGAGAGGCAGTGGACATGGGATTTACTCTAGTTCTGGTTCAGATAGGTATCATGGTCATCATCACTATCATCATTATAGGAGGAGCAATAGGGGACATTTTTCGGATGAGTTCAAGAAATACAAGCCACCTATATTTCATGGAGAAATGAAGAAGTCAGAGGTTGGAGAAGTGCGGTTTCTTGGGGTGAATAATTTCTTCTAGTTGTATTATTACTCAAAGAACATGAAATCCAGAAGAACTACCTTCAGTTGTAAAGGGAAAGTAGACATTTGGTGGGAAGATGTAAAGAATTCCAATGGCATTCGAGAATATGAGATGACTTAGAGTGAGTTTGAGAGAATCTTCAGGAGGAAATATCTATCTGAGAGATACTATGATTATAGGGCAAAGGTGTTTTACGAGTTAAAGATGGAATCTATGACCGATGAGGAGTATACTAGCAGATTTTTGGATTTGTTGAGATATGTGCCTTATATTAAGGAGATGAAAGTCAAGATTCAAAGATTAATTAGTGGATTTTCAGTGTCATTCAAAGATATGATTGAGTTTCACGAGCCTAGATCGTTGGAGAAATCCATCAAAAAGTTGAAACATTGTTATCATAAATCAAAGTACAAACTCGAGACTCAAAAGGATTGGAAGGGTAATGAGAAGAACAAAGGAAAGAGGGTTAAGAAGAGAGGGAAACAACATGATACAAATGGCAAGGAGAATGCAACACCACATAAGAAGTTCAATGCATTCAACCAAAGGACGTGGATTTTAGTCTGAGGAGCAGAACAAGGTGTTGAAGTACAAAATTGTTCCTTTTTGACACCTCCCCTAAACTCCAAACACTCCATTATGTTCCCTTTTTATCATAATAATCCCAATAAGGTGTCAAATTGCAAGGTTATCGGCAAAAAAAGGTACCTAATCATATTTTATTCATAGTTTAATTGTTACCTTATTATTTTATTTAATATTTGCATAAGCTAACAGATTGCACAATTTTGCAACTAATGATTGATTCTGCATCTTACTTGAAGAATCTGTAGGTTCGGAAATACCAGTTGAGAAGAAAAATATATTGACAGTAGATGACCACTGACATAATGATATCCACCTATCTTCATGGTCCAACAAGATGATAAGGGTGTCGTATGAGCAGGTCAATGTGGAAGTTAACCTAGTGGAAAAGGATCCCAAGATGAATGAGGCGAGCGAGAAGATCGATGATAAGGATGAAGCTGATATTTTCCCTCATTATTTTCTTATCTGATAGCAAATCATGAACAATAGATATTTCATATTATCTTATGGATTTTTGTCAGGCATGATAGGCATCAAAATCTCTAAACAATTTATTGAAGGAGGATATAAAACCTACCTCTCGGAACGACGATGAAAGACCGTTATTATTTTGAAAACACTCTTTGAATTTATAAAATCGAAGCTTGATTACTCCTTTGTGAATTGCATTAATACATATTTAATCTTTGATTGATCAGTGCTTACGTTCAAATCACAGGAGGGCCCCCTAAGAGATGTAAGGTTTTATTTCATTTTCAGTCAGTATTTCAATTTTATATGTTCTCTGTAGCATTAGTTTATCTCTGCTAATATTTCAATTTTGGCTTTTAGTGAATTCTTATGATAGTGAGAACAAAGTTTTGTGACAAAAGGTTTTTGAAGATTTCTTTTATAGATTTAATCAATTCGTTATGTGAAGGATGAAGGAAATAAATAAGAAAGGGATCTATTGTGCATATGAAGAGTAGAATCATTTGATTGTAATTACAAGTATAATTATTCCAAATATTTATAAGTGTGATTCAGATATTCCAGTGTGATATTTTATTTCTATAGTTTTAGATTAGTTTTATTTTTTGCAAATGTAGAGAGAATTTGGATTTGGTTTTGCTATTTACTTATGCACTTTAATTTAGTTTTATTTATGTCAGTGAGATATTTTCGTTTCTTACAAGAGTGACAATTTCTTAGATGAACCATGTGCATGAAAACATCCTAATTTAATTTTACAATTTGCTCACATAATAAAGAATACTAGCACAACTCACACACATAAAACTCATCAGTTTACAAGCCCTAGTCAATAATTTATGTAGTAGTTTAAACTTAATTAAATTACCAAACCAAACATTTTGGAACCGTCGTCAGGGAAGTGTATATAGGATTTATTTTTAAGATGATTTTCATTTAAAAAAATGATAAAAACATATTTATGCATAGGGAAAGGGATTCTAGGGGTACTTTTACAGGTAGAGGTAGGAGTTCCATTCCAACATCACCACTCACCCCACCACGACCGCGTAGTGCCACACCATCCAAAGAAACTCATATTCCATCATTTTCATGTAGACTTAGGCTTCCTGAGGTACAAAGACCTGAAATCCAACCAAAAGATTCACCAACTTCTTCTGCTAAAGCTGTAGTGGATGAACTGACATCCCTAATAGAAGGAGTACTCCTTTTATATTGAACTAGAGAACTAATTCTAGGACAAGAACTGGAAGTCCCTAGTGAAGAAGAAGAAGAAGAAAATTATTGTATTCCATTGATAGAAGAACCAAAGGAGGAGCTAGAAAATCCAATTGAATAACCCTACAGTAGCTATGAAGAATCTACAATGGCAGGGGAAGGAAAAGGATAAGTACATAATATGATTGGTGAATTTAGGATTTTAGGTGGAAGAGGTAATAGAGGAGGAGGTAGAGGAGGAGGTGGAGGAAGAGGTCGAGGAAGATGTGGTAGAGGAGAATCAAAAACTTTTGGGTTTCCCATATTAGATGAAGATACCACAGTTAAAATGAAGAATATCTCACCCTCAATTTTCCGTAATTTCCATGGAGTAAGACATGAGGATCTTGAAACATTTCTTTTTGAATTTGAATTTTTGTGTAGGTCTTATGACTACTTGCTTGATTATCAAAATTTAAATTGTTTCCAACCACTCTTAAAGATGGAGCACTTAAATGTATTATGGGGATTAGGAACTCACACCATCAAAAAATGGAAATAAATGAAAAATGTGTTATTAGAAAAGTACAAAGACTATTGTATGCCTCATAACCTTAAAGACGAAGTCTTTAAAATGATGGAAAAAGAGTATGAAAATATTGAGGATTTCGTTGAAAGATTTGCTTATAATGTTAAAAGGGTTAAAGTGCATAATCTAGATGAAGAAACTCTGAAATCTCTTTTGCTAAAACCCATTAGAGATGAGTGAGTAGATATTATCTATTTAATGGGAAAAGGAGATCTTTCTCAATTATCATTTAGAGAAATTTGTGAATTGTGTGTAGACATTTCAAGACGAAAGGATAGAACTGGGAAAAATCCAAGAGACCCTGTTATGTCTAGGATTAATAAATCTACAGTTGGGACAATAAGTAGGGCAGAAATAGGCAATTTGCTTGACAACTTCAAAACAAATATATTAGGGAGTATTAGTGAACAAATAGATACTCGTAAGGTTCAAAACAGGAAGAAAGAGGAAAATGATGCATTATCAATTATTTTTCCTAAATGCAAGAAGAAGCATGCTCTAAGAGAATGTCCTCTTGATAATGTAGAAATATGTGCTATATGTGAAGAAATTCATATCATAAAGGAATGACCTTCAATTCCTGGACTTAAAGAAATCTTGCAAAATGAGGTTGAAGCAAGCCAAATTGAGTCACTTTGTTTTATTGGTAAAAGACCATGGCCACCCCAACATCCAAATATGGTATAAGGTCTTAATCCTCAATACCAATAATTTGTACAACCTCAGAAAAATTGGAGTACTTCAATGCCTTGGAAAAATTTTCCACCTCAAAATCCATTATGGACACAAGGTTTGCAGTATCCTCCTAGGAATCCTCTGTTGAGAAATCTAGGGCATTAGCATTAGGTGACTTCTCTTATATTAGTCACTGCTTGTGAATGATTTTTACTTTTTTAGATTAGGATCTTCTTCACATTAAACTATTAGTGTTATTCTTCGTGAAACAGTAACCAATGCATGAACATAAATACATAAGAGACACAACATGTAGGCGATTAGCCAGGGCCAAAACCTCTCACTCTTTGAGAGGAAAACCTGCACAAATTCTTATTATAGAGATTCCAATTAATGAATACCAAGACAAATACCCTTGAATTAGTACCTTCTCCAAGACAAGGTAAAATCTCTCTTGATAGTCAACCTTCTTCTTCAATTCTCTTCCACTTCGATCTTCTTCGTACCTAGACCTTCCATAGGTGGTAATATTGAGACCTTGCCACATGCTTATCAAATCCTCTTTGTTGTGAAACAAAAATTATATTGAGATCATGTCTATAGTACTGATACCCTTGATCAACCTGTGATCTTCTATAGTTCCACAAAGACTTGTCCTTCCAAATTACTATTCATGTGATTGGCCCTAGAACCTATTCGCTATTCCTCTATCTCTTCATTTGGAAAGGTCTAAACTTTTGTAGCATTTACTGTGCTTGATCCTGAAATATCAAAGATATATGCCATAACTTGACTTTGCTTCTACCCATCTGAAAACAACAAAGATATACGATGTTATGTTCCTAGATTTCGTTCTTGTCCATAACCATTTGAATTTTGCACTGTGGTTAGACATCTGAATTGTTCACTATAAGTTCCCACCGAAACTATAGAAGAATCCAAGCTTCTAAATTGTGTTTTATGTGAATTTTATTCACCCTATATATAGTGGTTGTTCTTCATAAATAATCCAAATTGATCCATGTGAATTGATGTGTCTCTTAAATAGGTAAGACAACATCATATTCACTTTGTTTGGAGGCCGAATTCAAGAGAGAGACTTCTGCTTGTCGTTGGAAGGATTTATAGACAGATATATATTTGACATATGCTCAAGAAGATCTCTTCATACATGACATTGACTTTTTTACTCTAATGATAAATCCTAAGGACCTCAATGGGAGCCATCTAAATGAAATTTCTTTCTCATGAAACCCACGAAGCAAGGCATTACAAAAATAATTTTATTCTATTCTTTTCATGATTTACATAGATCACAATTCCATGTCATTATGAAGACCGAACCTAGTTACATTTTACAACACTCCCTCCTAACTAGGGAGGTATTGATAATGGTACTTGGTGATTCTCAATCTTGAAGAATTTCTCATAAGAAGAATCAGATTGGTAACCCATATTTTTAGCATCATATCAACCAAAATTGTTACATAGAAAGGCCTTAACTAACAACTCTATCTCTTCACAATATCTGAGCTCAATGTTGGTGAGACTAATGATTTATAGACACTCTCATCATTATCTCTCTCAAAACATACCCTACCCGTGTACGCAAGGTGTGTTCCATGAGGACTATTCTAATATTACATTCCCCAACCCTCAAACAATATCGATCCTCCATGACTACTCTTCTCTCGGATGTAGTATCTCATCCTCAAAGAGTATCAGATGCCAAATTTACCCAATTCTCTCATTTTGTCTTCCCAGGTGAAGACCAGAATGATGTGTCTATCTTTCCCTCTCAATTAGGGAGGACATATCAATTCCATTAAATCAATTTACTCATTACTACACAAGGAATGTACCTAAGCTTCCTCTTGGCTTAGGAATTTTCAAGTTTCTTCCAAGTAAGAAAATCTCCAGGCTCCCTCTCAATTAGGGACCTACAACAACTCCACGGGTGGAGATAATGGGAGACTCAGTTGTTTGAATAACTCCTTTCTTCGATGCCATGAATTTATTTTTCGTTATGGAGTCTTCATCTTTTGGGACTTCTTCATAGGGCATAGAC